>LLCD01000896.1:0-14084 GCA_001414355.1 Hymenoscyphus salicellus
CCCAGCACCGAGCACCACAAAACCATACCCACTGGCACGATGTGTCGAATACTCATTCACAAATTTGAGCTCCCAGATTGCGGACACAGCTGTGACTCTTTCTCTCCCTCCCGCTCTGCGCATCACATCTACTGGTTGCCCGAGCTAACAGCTTCTCAGTCCTGTACCGCGACTCTTGTCGATACAATAACAACATGATCTGCGAACTATCGGCTTGCGATGTTTTCTACGAGACCTTCCCGGAAGAGAAGTGCGAACTTTGCCACAAAAGAGATGCATACATGGCGGACGAAAGAAGAATGGCGGAAAGACGAAGGGAACTTGCCAACATTGAGAGGGAGCTTCAGCTAGAAATGGAGATCGAGTACAAGAGAGAAAAGCTAGGTGGGCAGAATATGTTCAAATGGATGTGGAGTGGCCTGCTGACTTCGTCGTTAGCAAAGCTTCGACGTAGGCATGCGAAGACCGAGGACCAAGAGGAGGACGAAAGTACAGAAGAGCCTGAAGAGGAGCCGGAGGAAAACCAGCTTATGGGAGGGAAGTCGGAACCAACAGAGGAAGCAAACGATGCGGAGATGGAAGACGTAGCGACCGAAGCACGCGACGAGAAGTAAACAACCAATGGTGAAGTACCCTGGTCAGGTCATACTTCCACTCTGCTAACAATATTTGCAGGACTTCTTTCATTCTCATGCGAGTAAGATTGCTTCAAAGTTGTCGAGTGTTCGAAGCGCGCCTCGAAATGCAGTCTATCGTGAGTTGCCAACATGGTGGTACAATCCTAGAATAAGAACGAGGATATGTTCTTTCGACTTTCCAATATTCATCATTCCGCAGTCACTTTAAGGGGAATTAGTATAAGGGTCTTGGATCGTTGGAAAATACCAAAAGAGGCGATGGAAAAGATGCTCTTGACACGGAATTGATCTTAACGTTGTTTATAATACCAGTCTGGGTTGGGTTGCTAAGCCAGTAAGATAGGAAATCTGTTTCATACCACCAGTTTGCCTCTTTGACAGGAGTTTCAAAGGTTCTCACGTCTTGCATGATTATCTTGTGGCTCGTATATTTTCGGCTGATTTCTAAATCTTAAAAGCGTCATCAAGGGGAGGAAATGAGCCAACACCGAACCAGATTGAAAACCCAACCAGGTCGATGTTCTCAGGGAGTACTGCTCTAAACTTGGTGAAATGATCTTAGACAAGACTCTGTCAGGTTATAATAAAAACTGACGGGGTCGATCAGGTTACACCAGGTAATATGCCGAGACTTGCGCAAAAGTGTGTAAATATGAGAATGGACGGGTCTTACTTCCTGGGACAACTTAAATATGACTTCATCTTATTATGAACTTTCAACCACATCCCCGCCACTGAGAATAAATCCCGTGCACTCAGAGTGAAAACCAGAAAGATCTGCATTGGCTGTTGGCATTCAAAAGCCACCTTGCCATGGCCATGTGGGAGTGAATCAAACGGTTCCAATTAGTGGAAGTTTGTACGAGGCGGTAAAAACAACACTAGAAGGGAAGGTGCGGAGTCAAAAGACGCTATGTATAGTGTAACCACGGGTTGGCTACTTTGATGCTAAGCTATGCTAAATACAACGACATTTCCAACTCCCAAGATGTCTCCGTCTTCTTCAGAAAGAGCCGACAATATGGCACGCCTCCCTCTCCTCCGCTCCCATAAGGATGATGACGAAATGAAGCAGATGGGTCGAAACCAGTGTATGAAATACACGTCTACGATGCCCCAGAGGTTTCTTACGAGGGGTTAAGATTTGTTTTCGAGGAAGGGGGAAACAATTCAAAACCATCATATCAGGAAGCCAGTGATGCACCGGTCGAAGCGATTTCGCCGTTGGGAACTCATGTAGGATGGGTGACTGTCGTGCTTTTGAACATCGGAAAGATGATTGGAACCGGAATTTTCTCTGCACCAGCTTCGATCTTAACAAACACGGGCTCAACCGGACTGAGCATATTCGTTTGGGTAATTGGATACGTCCTCGCCATCAGTGGACTACTGGTCTATCTTGAGTTCGCCGCTTACTTCCCCAATCGATCTGGCTCGGAGACAGTCTACCTTGAGCAGGCGTACCCAAGACCAAAGCACCTTTTCCCGGCCGCTTTTGCCTTTCAAACTGTTGTTTTTTCCTTCAGCAGTAGTAATGCGATCGTTTTTGCCCAGTACGGATACAAGTTGGCTGGGGTCGATCCAACCCCACGGGGAATGAAAGGTGTGGCCATTGGAGGATACACGCTTGCTCTGCTTGCTGTCGCTTTTAGCACCAAATACTCGCTCTGGTTTGCCAACGCTGTCAGTGTGGTAAAGATACTTATATTGTTGTTCATTACAATCACTGGGTTTGTGCTTCTAGGAGGACACACTAGCGTGGCTGATCCGTATCTCAACTTTCGATATGGGTTCGAGGGTACTTCGGCCGATGCGTATGGAACTACGAATGCCATTCTAAAGGTTGTTTTCGCCTATTCAGGATATGAGAATGCTTTCAATGTGGTTAACGAGATCAAGATATGATTATTCTTATGTTACTCAACGATTTCCTTACTCGTGGGAATTATCTCTCTTTGCTTGCACATATTTCAAAAGTCCATATCATCTAACTTAAAGTGGTAGAATCCCATCAAAATAATGAGACATGGTGCTCCAGCTTCCGTCACTTTGGTAGCTATTCTTTTCGTCCTCGTAAACGTCGCTTTTTTCGCAGCCGGTAAGTTCATCCGATAACAAAAACTTGAACTAATTTGACTAATATATTTTCTCATCTAGTACCAAACGAGGAACTCAAGAATTCGAAAGAAGTGGCAGCAAGTCTCTTCTTCGAAGCCGTCTTCGGCAAAAACCAAGCAGCAAGAGGACTTAACTTTCTCGTCGTCCTTTGCGCATTTGGCACTTTAGTATCGGTACTTATTGGAACCTCTCGAATGATCAGAGAATGCGGTCGGTAAGTCAAAAACCCATCCGCCTTGCCAATTCTCCAATTCCTAGAACCAACACCCAAATCAGTCAAGGAGTCCTCCCATATCCCAATTTCTGGGCCTCAACGTGGCCCTTCGGCACACCACTCGGTCCCTACCTTTGCAAATGGCTCATTACCTGCTTAATGGTAATCGCACCTCCCGCGGGCGACGCATTCAACTTCGTAATTGACCTCGCCGTCTACCCCGCCGCAGTTTTCAAATTTGCCATGGCCATAGGTCTTTTCCTCGTCCGCTACCGTCGCACGCAACTCGGGCTTCCGCGTCCAGAATACAAAGCATGGGATACCTTCGTTTGGTTCTACGCCTTGATTAACTTGTATTTACTGGTCATGCCATGGGTTCCCCCCGCTAAAGGAAAAATCGATGTAAGTTTTTGGTACGGAATCTATATCGTAGTCGGAATTGCGTTGATTCTGATGTGCTGGATTTATTATTGGCTTTGGATTCGAGTTGCTCCTAGGTGGAAGGGTTATCGTATTCGACAGGAGGTTATGGTTCTTGAGAATGGGGCTCAGGCAAATAGATTGGTGGAAGTTCCAGTAAGGGAGTTGAAAGGGTGGGATCGGTGTCATGATGCTGCTGGACGGAAGACCAATCCAGAGGGGGGGTCTCCAGTGATTTCTTCAGAACCGGTAGCCGTACCTTGAGATATATAGTAGGTACATTACGTGGGTGCAGGAACATAGACCGACCATATTCGTAATATTCTTCCATAGTAAGCAAGCTCCATTTTTGCATCCGGAACTGTCCAGAGCTCTCGAAAGAAAAAGTTGAAGATAATTTGCACCGTACGAAGGTGAAATTGGGTATGCATACATAATTGCTTTCGTACCTTCAACGACTCTTTGGTAAGAACTGAGTGGGAGTGGGATCTCCGAGCTGCCTAACTAATTTTGTTGATATAAAACTGCTAAAGCAACCTTTATCAATACAAATTTGTAATTAATCTCAACTTCAGTTTAATGAATTGTCATCTCGCTCATATCCTGCACCTTCGAGGGGCAAAGTACCAAGCCTGGATATCGGGGCAGGAAATAACCCCCAAGTTGAGTTCCTCAAGTGCATGAAGGACCAGGACTTCAGCTAACCTATGAACTTTGTTCTTCGGATATTACAGGTAGCTAGGGCAAACTTCGGGGGCACCCAAGTGCGATCGCACCCCCCTTTAATAGCGTCGCATTTTTAAGCGAGCGTTTTATGGATAATATCCCCAAAACAAAGCCAGGCTCGATGTTTTCTGTCGATCTCAGCCTTTGATAAGATTCCGGAAAGGATCATATCTACATGAGCGAGATGTGCTCATCTCGCTCCTTTCCTGGAATCTAATTTCCATCACCTAATTTCCATCACAATATTTATGTTCCTATCCCCACCATGCTCGTAGGATACGTTTTTTGACAGCCTTTTTCAAAATGAGCAAACTGCCTTGTATTTTTTTAAGTAGCCACCATTTTTGTCTCGCTAGCACGGGCACAACGTTCTGTAACTTGTTACTCTCAAGCTGGAGCAGTCCACCCAGAATCCTCGCCATGCGGTTCTCCGCTGAATCCTGGTGCATGCTGTAACCGCGATGGAGGAGACATATGCACAACTTCTGGAATATGCTACTGATAAGCCAATAGCCCGGGACATATTTACCAAGATCGATGAACTGATGAAGCTTGGGGAAATTCGTGTCCATGGTTTTGTCCAAAATGTAAGTCGCGATTTGATCTTCGCCATGCCTACCCACCTTGCAGTTGTCCGACCAAACGTTGATACTTTTTGTTCCAGTGAATCCATCTAAGGAGTCATTTTATTTACAATCATGTAGCGATTTATCCTTTCCCGCTTGGTGTTGCCAAGGTGTCGGCGATGCAAACTGCTGTGATAATGGGACCATCATCACCACAGGCATAGGTCAGCTCATGTTTCTAAGTGCTTCGATTTTTGACACAAGACCGACGGTTTCCACGATGGCTCTCAGTACGTCTCCAACAAGTCCATATTCCATTACGATCACCTGCGCCGGAAGCATTGCACCAGCAAATCCATCACCCACCACAACGCTTTCGCAACCAATTGAACAACCTACTTGCCCACAACAAGCGAATCAAACATTCAAAAATGGCGTAATTGGCTCGCTAAGTGTATACTTAGTTGTCAATTGCAGCTTTTTGGGATGGAGAGAGAAGAACAGGACAAAAAGTGGGATTACAGGACCAGAAGTAATTCCCTCCAAGGGACAACCGCAAGATTCACAAAACAAAATCCAGCCACCCGACTCATCAATCAATTCCGGGAATGCCCCACGACAGCCACCTTTTTTCAGCCCTTTTACCAAGAGTTTTCCAAGAGAGTTGCCACATGGTCAATTAGATCCACATGAGCTGCATCATCTGCATTTGGCCCACGAGATGTTTGTTTCGAACCAGGGTATTAGTGAGCTGCCAAGACAGAAAACGGGATTCAATAGGATAGTATCTGAGAAAGCGAACTAGTTAACGTGCAAGTGGATTTATTGAAATAGAAGAAGGGGAACTAGGTTTTGCCTGGAAAAGGGAGTTGGGGCAATTACTGGAAGGAATCATCCAGGCTCATATCAACGGAATTCTACATGAGCTTGTAACTCGGAAG
Source organism: Hymenoscyphus salicellus (assembly GCA_001414355.1). Lineage (NCBI taxonomy): Eukaryota > Fungi > Ascomycota > Leotiomycetes > Helotiales > Helotiaceae > Hymenoscyphus > Hymenoscyphus salicellus. Next base: position 5,624 of record LLCD01000896.1, read on the forward strand.
CTTTCTTGCTATCTAACACTTTAGCGTTGCAAATCAAACTGGTTTATATATTGTGGAAAAAATGCTTTCACTGTGCCTCAAACTCCTTAAAATAGGGCGAGAGGTTGTATTTTATACATAAAGCTGTGATTCTAGAATATTCAAGGTCACGTGTACCAATTATACTGATTCTAAGTGATTCCACGCCACATATATCATAGCATCTTCTGTCGCGAATGATCTAGTCATGCTTGAACTCTTCTTTCTTCGTGGGGGGCTATCGGCTGTAAGAAATTCAATTGTCCCCCTCCCAACCTTTCAAAAACGACAACATATTATCATCCAGCTTATCAACGACATACTCACCCTCCAATACAATCATAGCAGGAAACCCTTCCATCCCCTCAGACCCCCTAACCTTCCTCGCAATAACCTAGTAATCCTCAGTATCAATCCCAAAATCACCCAAGGGGTCCAGCCGAAAGGTATCAATCTCCAAACTAACCACCAAGAACTCTGTCTTATATGCTTTGATCCTCTGCAGTGCAACATCCAGTCTCTCCAAACACTTCACAGTAGAAGAACAAGTATCAAGTGGCAAGTTCAAATTATATCCTTTTCCTACCCCATTCCCGGACTCCTCTTCGGGACCGGTGTAATATGGGTATTCATCTTTCCTATGGATACTGACGTATAGAACTGATGGGTCCTCGTAGAAGTGGTGTTGCGTCCCGTTTCCGTGGTGGAAATCTAGGTCTAGGATTGTAAATTTGGTTTTTGAGAGGAGGGAGAGTTCCTAGTGGGACGCGGATTTGGAGAGAATGGCATGCGAGTTATTTGAATAGTGACGAAGCGCATGGATTGCTACGACGGCGTTGTTGGTCTAGCAGTAGCCACCTGCCATGTTGGTAGTGCAGTGATGACCTGGAGGTCGACATAGGGCTAGAATGTCTTTGCATGGTGCTACGTTGGAACTTGCCGGCGGACAATGTAATTCAGCAGCTTTAACAACCAAATTCGCAGCAGCACATACAGATTCCCAAGTATCTTTACATATTCCCGCCGTGATATCGAAAGAATAAAACATCGGTCTAGCAACAAGGGTTTTTGGTTGCTTAGGTGCTCTCACACTACTCGGAAGAGGTGGTCGGAAGAACTCAGGAATGACATTCCCATCTTCTTCAAGCATGTCGTGAGAGATGTACTCAGAATGTATGGTTCGAAGATGCTCCAGGTACGCATTATCGTGGCTTTCAAAAAGAAGCTTCTGCAGCACGGAGTCACTCCCAAATAGTTCGGTACTAATACCTGAAGGGAATTAAACAAATCGAATTTCGTGCTCTTCTGCTGTGTCGAGTGCCGCTACGATAGCTTCAACGCGTTCGAGGCATTCCAGTGATGGAATCACTTTTGCTTGAATCAATTCCATTGTGCGATGTCGTAGCGTTGCTTTGTCGTGGAGAACCAACATGATGCTGTTTTGTCGATCAACAATTGCCAACTGCCCATTGGAAATTAGAGGTTATTGTATCGAAGCATTAGTTGAGATTGATTTAGTGGATATGGATGGAAGAAGGTCAACGTCCAACAACGCTGCGGCCTAAGGTTCCAGGTATACTCCGGTATCGGGCAACCCTCCCATCAAGTGCATTTAATTATAGTAATCCAAATCTCTTTCAAGGTTGAATTTTAAAAACAAGAATCAGACTAAACATTCAAAACTGATGGTGCTATGAATTTAAAAGATTTTCTGGAGATGGTTCAAAGGCGCAGGAGATGTGTGTCTACCCAGGAAGGGGGCATTTTTGAGGCTCGATGGCTTGAAAGTTGGCGACCAAAGCTCTAGACACTACATGTTCTCGTTCGATGTACTATTCTTTTCAGAAAGTGGACACGTTGAGTGGAGGTTCTGAGTTTGAGTCTTGCCTTTAATCCTTCATGGAAATTCAAAGGGCTAGCAAGCAGGTCGCGTTGCTCTAAGTTCGATTATCAAATATATTGGGACAATTGAACTTGCTTTTCTAAAACACCCAGGTAAATTTGAAAATTATCCTGGGTGTTTTAAGAGAGTCCACTTGAAATGTCCTAATAAAACCAGAAGAACGTAAGGTACGTAAACAAGGCAGGTGCGAAGATCAGCTCTCAACCGAAAACCGCTGGACTTGATCACAAGGCAAAGTTCCCCTGGAAATTGAAATTTCATATGACTTCTGAGATGAAAGGTAATTTTGAATGCTGGGGCTAAAAGCAATACAGACATTGAAGAGACAAAACTGACTACTCAGTACCACAAAATAGAGAATATCAAGTAATCGCAACTTTGGCAATATCCTGGGCAACATTGCTACAGTTAATGTTAGCCGATAGTCCTTTTAAATCATGGAATCAATGACTATACCCAGCTATTCCCAATCTCGGAAGCTCGAAAGCTGCCCCATTATATCCCACTGGTGCCATCATCCGTGCTTGCAGCCACTCAGCATACTCGGGAAATGCGTTTACACTCCCATAAATACTAGCATACTTAACACCTCGAACACCTTCAAACAATTTAAGCACCGAAAAATCAGATCCTCCAAATTGGGCCTGGAAAGCCTCGAGAAACAATACTTCCACTCCCATGAATGAATTCTCGACCTGTTTTGCTGAAAAGTTGGGGTCACAGTCCAACCTCACACGGATTCGATAATGTCGAATCAAGGAAATCATGTCGACACTCTTAACGGTGTCGTAATAGGGACGAAGACGTGGCAGTCCGGTGAGGAGTTCGGGATGAGCATGAAATAGGTTTCTGCCATAGAGGATTTGTTTTGACTCTTTGTGGATGAATTTGCAGACTGATAATATCTGCGGATGGACATGGGGGAGATTGCGGAAGAGGCTGGGTACTCTGTTTATGTTGGATGGGAGAAGTAGGAGGAGACAGTATATTTGATTCCTGATCTCTCCTGGGAGGTCGAGGAAGGTTGTTGGAACTCGGTTGGTTTGCATTGCTTATCTGGGAGCTTTTCTGGACAGAGCGGGGAGGGGATTCAACGAGGAGATTGGTAAAAGAAGTACAGGGTGGTCTCGACAGTAAACTAAATCAAAAGGAGGACAGCGGACGAGACGGATATAGCTAGGTAGAGATGAGGAACTGGGGGCGCCTGTCTAAACTTTAATGTAATTGTGAACCCCCATCACGTGTATTTTATGCAACCCTCACTAGCCACACTTGACCCCTGCACCGCCACGCCCGCTGATGAAATCCGAGCCAAAGTCGACATCATCGTCCTCCTCACTTCTCCCAACTTCTCTACCTCTGACATGTTATGAAAATATTGCTGCCAAAAATGGCAGCTTCTGTTCCCTTCCTCGAGTTTATCTCGGCCCTCTTCGGATGGGTCTACACTTTCTGCTGGTCGCTATCATTCTACCCCCAACCCATCTTGAACTGGCGTCGCTCTTCAACATCTGGAACGACGATCGATTTCCCCGCTATAAATGTTGTGGGATTCCTAGCATACTTCGTCTTCAACGCTGCCTTTCTATACTCTGCGCAGATCCGAAATGAATACGCTCAGCGGCATCATGGCCTTACTCCCACGGTTCAGTTCAACGACCTAGCGTTCGCGGCGCATGCCGTCGTCACCAGCATCATCACCGTCTCCCAGTTCTGGTCAGGTCTTTGGGGGTTCGAAAAGAGGGGTCGCAGAGAGCCTGGAGTTCGGGTCAGCAAAGGAATACAAGGGATCATTGCTGGCAGTATCTTGGGCGTTGCAACCACAGCCTTCATTGTGGTTGTACGACATGACGAGAACCCAGCGAGCGGATGGGCATGGATCGATGTGGTGAGTAAAATAATTTGAAATAGCAACCATATAGCTAATCTCCTTCTTTTCAGATATACGCGACATCCTATGTTAAACTTGTCATAACTCTCGTCAAGTACATGCCGCAAGTTATCACGAACTACCGAAACCAGAGCACCACCGGTTGGTCCATAGTCCAAATCCTCCTCGACTTCGTTGGCGGCATCCTTTCTATCACGCAGCTATGCATCGATAGTTATTTGCAAGGTGACTGGTCTGGCATAACTGGAAACCCTGTGAAGCTGGGCCTCGGCAACGTTAGTGTTTTCTTCGATATTATTTTCATCATTCAACATTATTGGTTGTATAAGGGAGCGGAAGGCAAGGCATCTGAGCAAGATGCCCTACTTGACGAAACAAATAGAGAGGAGAGGATTGAATAGATTAGAAGGTTGGCAACAGCGGAAATACCCATTTTTCATATTCGTCTGGATCAAGCGCAGTAGGTAGACTGGAATGGATTTTGGTAAGAATTTCTCATCATCTTTCAACGTACACTGTTTATAATAATGAAATGGATCTTGCTAAAAGGCCTAGTAGCACTTGGTTTTATTTCTTAAACAGGTTCAGAATTACTCCTAGGTTTGATAGAACACTTGAACGTCCTCTCAAAATGTATGTTTTGAGTTTAGAACCATGCTTCAAGTTACGTTGGGCATTTGTACATATTAAAATGAGGTAAAATCTGTCACAAGATGCCCATTTATACCAACTAACCTTTGAGTGCATGTTCTGAAGTGTTGTTATCCAACCTAGAGGGGAGAAAGATTTACGAATCTTCATTGTTCTAACATTCTTTTGTAACGTCTTGCTTGACCTAGATCATTTGCTGCAAAGCCATTCAGCTCCTATGTTTGGGTATACCAAACAGTGCCCTGATTGTAGGTTGGTAATTTCAGTGTTATTTCTCATTCCTAACTTCTCAAATAAAACCTCGGTTGTGCTTATTTTCCTAAGAGTCATTTTTTTCAACTCCATGAAGTAACATTACATGCTTATGATATGTTCTGCTAGTGTCTGTGCTTTCAGCCTATCTTATCACGGCTAGTGCCGCTAAATGCACTAAGTGAGGGGAAGTCGGTTGTAATTACCTATGTGACCTCCCCTCGCTTACCACGTTACCAAATAGGACAAAGCCCCACTTGAACTCCTCACTCCTTGCCCAAATATATCCTGCCTCAACCGAATTCACCTTTCTCTGATTCTTCTCTGATTCCTGAAGCTCTTGAGGTAAGAGCACACAATTAGTGCTTGACATGAAGACGCGTTGCACCAGCCAAAGCGTCTTCACGACCCCGCTCAACTACTTCTCTCTAATATCTCTGATCTCCCGCTTTCTCACCTGTTAGCGAAACATCTCAATGGTCTTTCTTTACCAGTGCCAATTGAAGTAGACATCAAATTCACTCTTTTGAGCAGTCTATGTAAGTTGATACTCATCTTCCCTAAGTCCTCTTGCTAAATGCGAGCCCAGCAACGCGTCTTTCAATTCAAAACCCAACCTTGATTACCACACTCGTTTATCAAAACCTCTCATTCCATCCAAAACGACCAAATCAATCCTTCATAATGTGTCAAGGATATCTCATCCGCTACGATGGATGCGGCCACTATGGTACAAGCATCACCACTCGCTGCGACACTCCCAGCTGTACCGCCATCGGCTCCTTCCAACCAACCAATCGACCTGCTCAACCCGGTCATTGCAGTCGATGCTCTCCGCAAATGACCAGCCACATGAAACCTCCAATGCACCGTCAAATGAGTGCTGCCCCAGCCAACAGTCCCATGAATGGCCAAAAGAACGGCGGAATTCTAACGAACGGCGCCATGAATGGAGGAGGTCCAATGGGTGGCCCAATTAATGGAAAAATCAGCGGCCTCATGAACGGCAATGGAGGAACCAGACAGAGAAACCACTCCCGTCCACCTTCGAACCCCTCACCCTCAGACTCGGACAAAGACCTTCAGTTGGCAGACCAGGAGCGCGAAATCATCCGCCTCAATCAGGTTAAAGATAAACTCGAAGCCATGCTCGTCGATAAGCATCCTCAAGACCCACGCAACTCCATGCCCTCCAAGCTTCAACTACGAGGCAACGAGAAATTCATCGTCGCTGGTATCCTCGCACCATTTGACGAGGGTGCTCGGAAGTTAGAGGAGGGTGTTTATCGTGTTAATAAGGGTTGTCGTCGTCTTGTCACCACGCCACCGGATAAGATGAAGCAGAAAGAGCTTCATCTCTGGAGGAAGGAGAGGGAGGGACATGACTTGGCGTGGGATCGCGAGGTTCGGAAGGAGGTCCAGAATAGAATTGAGTGTATGAAGACTCAGGTTCAGGAGAATCTGGAGACGTTTTTAGCGAGTCTCAAGTGAACTTGTCCGAATCTAGTTTACAGCACAGCTCTTGCTTCTCTTGCTTAGAGCTTACATCATCCTAGAAGGATTGGGAATGGAATGGAATGGGAATTGGGATCAGCATACAAAGTTTTCTGGTGTTTCTCCTGGGGAGGATTCTTCTCATCGCATTTAGGTGGCGGGATCTTTGGTGGGGGTTGGGAAACATGCCACCTGTATAATGAGATCTTGAGTGTGTTTTTTACATGGTTCCTTTCCAGCATACTGGCGTTTTACGGGCTTTATGTACAATACATGAAAACAAGGAGCAAAAATGGCGGTAATGGAGCCTAGAAAGGGCAAAATTTTCATAGGCGTAAACAGAAAGCCAGAAAAATAAATACTGTGTTTTCTCTAGAGTTCAGTTCATTTGGTGCAGTAGTGAATAATTGTTCGGTTCAATACCCCCTTTACCCTCTTTTGTCTCGGTTGGATTCACCTCTTTGGATGACCAGTGAATTTTACTCAGAAGTAGAGCCTTTTAATATGTGAAGGCTATTTTCAGCTACGCACTGAATGCAACTAGGTGGGTGCCTCTGACAATCATATAATTTCTACTGATAGGCTATTATGAAAGGGATTGGAAGCTTTCAGTACCTATAAGCAATATACATCTAGTGTGATTGCCTTTTTACCTTCATTCTTCATACTCCAATACAACCACAGTTCTTACTTCAGTCAGACAAACAAGGAATTTTCTTTTCCACGATAAAGTGATAGAATTTGAAACTACAGTAGTAGCCAACTAAAATATTGACCAATTATATCTAGATATTACTTAATTTACTATAGATTTATCGCTATGCTTTGTTTCGCAACATGGTATGAGCATCCTGAACTTTCCAAAACGAGTAAATCATATAAATGTTACTTGAACTCTTCATCCTTGTTTGCCGCTCATCAAGATAGGTTCACCCAGTCGGTCCAACTGGGATCTTGACGACACATCTCCGCCTTTCTCTGCTGCCTTGAATCACTATAACCAGGGCTTTGAGGAACCTGAGCTACCTTCTCCAAAAAATGACCGCAGTCAGGAAACAACAGATTCACAACCTACTTTCACAACCATGGCTACTGCTAGTATGCCAACCGAAGAGAAAATTGCAGCGCTCTGCCATCTTGCAGCATATCTCAATCTCTCGATTGAAATTAATTCCAACGTCAGCGATACTCACTCTGGTGTCCAAGCTGTGGCACAATTCACCATACAAGATAACGATAAAATGAGTTTCCAGTTCATGGGCCTTCCTCTCAAGGTGGGTATTCACCGAGTTATTTCCCTCTCTTTCAGTTTGTTTTAGGGGTTTTGAGACACTATTTCCTCTTCATTTTCTCGAAAAATCCTTCTAGAATTGGCAATACTGACTCTGAAATCATCCGCAGCTTCGGCTCAAGATACACCGACTTCTTTTAAAAACCCAAAACATCGCACACCATCATCCTGTGACCCGGATGCGAAAAACGGGATTATGGTGAACTATGGTTTGACCCCGACGATTCTTCGAGTCTCTAAATAGGTCTTTGCTGAAGCGGTCGATGTTCTATATTGCGAAAACATATTTTATTACGCCTGCGTCCATGTGGAGAAGGAGGATTACAAATCTTACTCCTCTGAATATAGCATTTAAGACCCAGCAAAATATCTGTCACCACTGGGGAGGTACTGTCATACCTTTGAACGGGTTCGTACCTGGAGGCGTGCATCGAGTGAAATTCCGGCAGCATTGAAGAGAGTGATGCACTGGGATCTAGTCATCTCTTCTCGGAGTTATTACACCAGGGCTAGTTCAGATAATGTCATACGCTCTGAGCGTGGATATTATTGGGATGACAATCCACTAGAACACTTTTGTCGAATGGTGGCGAGAGTTCAGCCCCGAACACTGCAAATACTCATGCTGCCCAAGGAACACAATCACAATAGTCATTACAGATCCCGCAGAGGTTCTGCTCCCAGAAAGGATGTTTTACAACCCTTGAAAATATTGCGAGGTGTGCAAAATGTTGTCATCCGTGATGCTACACCCTTGGAATGGCCAAATATCAAGCGTTTAGAAAAAGACAATAACAATGTCAGATTGTCGTCGATGGAAGAAACGAAGTTGGATGCAGAGTTTTCATTCTCTCTCGCCAGCAAAGAGCGCAACGAACTGGCTTTCGAGATGTTCCAACCTTTGCTGCGATACGCGCAAGCTTTCGAAAAACACCACCGTTTCAAAGCTTGAGACGTTCTC
>LLCD01000897.1:0-14079 GCA_001414355.1 Hymenoscyphus salicellus
GTGCTGAGGCACTTTATAAGGCATTCTCCATTCACACAACTAATCTTGCTTTGAGGAACCTCGCTTTTTTACAACCCCGCTAATTTCAATGTGCTACTGTCCTCTCAGAATCCACCGCAGTTGGTCATTGCATTTTTTCCTGAATCCTTAGTGGATATCTCCAAATGTATTGTGGAGTCACGAAGGCATGTGCAATGGGCAGAATCTTGTACTTCAATCGCCTGCAGAAACCCAAAAATCGATCTAATTTATGTTTGTTTTTGCTTCTTGAATCACGCAATCTACTAGGTATTAAACGAGCACCACGGCTTGCAGTCTCTAGTAGTTTTATGCTGGAATACCACCCATGGGAGGATTCGTTCATATTGAGACCTCTTTGTGTTTTCCTCAAAACAAGGCCATAGTAAGGTACACGTCTGTCCCAGGAAAGCATGACATGGGAGAAGTACATGTCAGTTGGAGTAACACTCTTCTGGAGTCCGTTATCCTCAACAAGAGTGATTGTAGAATGCTGTTTGTTGTATCATATCTGCTCATGAAGGAGGGGTTCGTTGACATATACCCCTCAATTTGTGAATTTGAGACCGGGTATGGAATCCAAGAACCACCATATCACTTCACACTTCAGACTAGCACCCAACTTCTGGGAATCCCACACTTCATTTTAATGACCCTTATATCAAAATCCTAGAGTAATCCCTGACAGCGACGCAACGATGCCACCTTAAACGCCGAAAAATTTACACAGCCAGCATAAGACGACATTTTTAACCTCTTCCACGGGAAAACCCACCTCTAGCACCTCCACGGCCTCTTGGTGCGAATCCACCGCTGCCACCTCGTGAGAATCCTCCACCGCCACGGCTTCCACCTCTTCCACCAGCACTGAATCCACCACGTCCTCTTGGTGCTCCTCTTCCACCACCTCGGCCACCTCTCATTGGTGCTCCTCTACCTCCGCGTCCTCCAGCTCTCTTTGGCTTTGCTGCTCCTGGTGGTGGTTTGGGCTTTGGAAGGAATTTCTCGAGAGGAAGCAGTTTGTCACCGCCGATGTAGAATTTGTCTCCGGATTTGAATGATGCGGCTTGGATGCCCTCGGTTGGCTTGATGGTAAAGTAGACCTGTGGTGTATTAGCTTTTTGGCCTTGGTAAGTTTGTGAGCAGAGGGAATCACCTGATTGATAGGACCTAGAATTTCATCGACTTTGCCAATTGATGTCTAAAGAATTGTCAGTACTCGGGCATATATTGTAGGCGCAGAACAATTGAAACGCACCTTATTCTCGAGGTATATTGGCGCATTGAAGTATGGAATCTTGGTGTTTACTGATTCGCACACAATTTCTCCTTCGCAAGCATGGAGGAAAGTTCCCATCTCTATAACCCATATTAGAATGACCCTTCTTGATTCGTATAAAGATCGAGCATACCATGAACAGCGTCGGGGGGTCCATTGTCTCTTGAGAATCCACCTCGTCCTAATCTCTAATCAGCTCGAGCTCCAAATAAAAAGATTTCGCGACCCAGCGCATGGGGAAAAATCACCTCCACGACCTCCAAAACCACCGCCGCCTCTGCTGCTGAACCCTCCAGAGTTTGCGCCAGTTCCGCGACCTCGTGGGGCGCCTCGAAATGACATTTTTCCTGTTTTTTGGTGGATGTGGTTTTTCAATTCACGAAGCTTGAAATTTCGTTGGCTAGCGTGGTCGAGGAAATGGAAAAAGCCGGACCCACTTTTCTGACTCCCCTCCCCGCTACGATTTACTCAGAGTCTCACCGTGTCCAAAATTCCCCCGCCATGTCCTGAACTTTCCATTACGACTGCAACAACAGCAACACCACAACACCATGGATAACGCAAAAAAGGCCGTCGATTCCGTCGTCGACGGCGTCAAGAAAGTAGCAATTGGCGGCGAGAAAAAGCAAAAGCAGAAAGTCAAGAAGAACATGTCGGCGGATAGCGGGGATGCTGGACCCCTCGAACTCAGTCCTCAACCACAGTTTCTCGCAGATCGATTGCAATTGTTCGACAAACTCAAGGTGAAATTCGATGCCGAAATTGCTGCCAAACCTCGAGAATCGATTACCATCACCCTCGGAGACGGAAGCGTCAAGCCAGGTACTTCATGGGAGACCACACCAGCCGAAATCGCCAAAGCAATCTCGAATAGTCTGTTCAAGCGCACCGTGGTCGCCAAATTGAACGGAGATCCAGAGCAACTATGGGATTTGGAGCGACCTTTGGAAGCAAGCTGCAAATTAGAACTTCTCACATTCGACGACGAGCTTGGAAAGAAGGTATTTTGGCACTCGAGTGCGCACATATTGGGAGAAGCTTCGGAGAGGAGATTCGGGTGCAGTCTATGCATTGGTCCTCCAATTGATGATGGATTCTACTACGAGATGGGTCTGCCAGAAGGTGGTGCCGTACAACAGGCGGATTGGAAGCCTCTTGAGACTCTGGTTACTCAGATTGTCAAGGAGAAGCAGCCTTTCGAACGACTTGTTCTTACAAAAGAAGACCTTTTGGAAATGTTTAGCTACAACAAATACAAGCAGCACATCATCAAGGACAAGATAAAGGATGGAGAATCTACAACCGTCTACCGAAATGGACCTCTGATCGATTTGTGCCGTGGCCCCCACGTACCAAACACTGGCAGAATCGAGACATTCGCTATCATGAAGAACTCGGCATCTTATTTCCTTGGAAACAAGGATAACGACTCTCTCCAGAGAATCTATGGTGTGTCATTCCCAGACAAGAAGCAGATGGCTGAGCACAAGAAGTTTTTAGAGGAGGCGGCAAAGCGCGATCACCGAAAGATTGGCAAAGATCAAGAATTGTTTTTCTTCCACGACATGTCGCCAGGATCTGCTATGTGGCTGCCCCACGGAACTCGTATCTATAACACCATCCAAGCTTTCCTCAGAGAACAGTACTGGAAGCGTGGCTACAACGAAGTCATTACACCAAACATGTACAATTCGGAACTCTGGAAGACGTCAGGTCACTGGGATTACTACAAGGATGACATGTTCACATTTGGCGATGAAAAGGAGACATTTGCATTGAAGCCAATGAATTGCCCTGGTCATTGTTTGATGTTTGACCATCGCGAGCGAAGTCACCGAGAGTTGCCATGGAGAGTTGCCGATTTTGGAGTCCTTCATAGAAATGAAGCTTCAGGTGCTCTGTCTGGTTTGACCCGAGTCCGTAGATTCCAGCAAGATGACGCCCACATTTTCTGCAGAGAAGACCAAATCAAGGATGAAATCACTGACCTGTTTGATTTCCTCAACGCTGTTTACGGCTTACTGGGTTTTACTTTCAAAATGAAACTCTCTACAAGACCAGACAAATTTATGGGTAAGAGAGAGACTTGGGATATGGCCGAAGACAAGCTTCGCACAGCACTGGATGAGTTTGCTGCGAATGGCGGTACACCCTGGGAACTCAACGAGGGTGATGGAGCTTTCTACGGACCCAAGATTGATATCACCATTTCCGATTGCCTGAGACGAGAGTGGCAATGTGCTACCATCCAACTTGACTTCCAACTTCCACAAAACTTTGGTCTTGAGTACATGACATCTGAGGTGATTGTGAAGCCAAAAGAGGACCCCGAGGAGGCTGCAGCCAAGGCAAAAGCAGAGAAGGCCAAAAAAGAAGAAGCCAAGAAGGAACCAGCAGCCCCAGAAGTACCAGGCGCGAAGGAGAGAGTTATCAAGCCTCTCACTCCAGGTTGTGCTCGACCAGTCATGATCCATCGAGCCATTGCCGGAAGTATTGAGCGATTTACAGCAATCTTGACAGAGCATTTTGCAGGAAAGTGGCCTTTCTGGCTCAGTCCTCGACAAATTTTGATTGTGCCTGTTGGCGTTGGTTTTTACGACTATGCCAAGGAGGTTCAGACTATCTTCAAAGCACAACACATGTTTGTGGATGTTGATCTCAGTGGTAATACTCTGCAAAAGAAGATTCGCACAGGACAATTGTCGCAATACAATTTCATTTTTGGTAAGTTGTCGCAATATATCCATCCGCCTAGTCGTACATGCTAACGAAAGATGCAGTTGTTGGAGATCAAGAGATGACTGGTAGAGAGGTCAATGTGAGGAACCGTGATGATACATCGAGTCAAGATCGTGGAAAGCCAGTCCCATTGCAAGAAGCAATTGAGAAGCTCACTGCATTGAGAGACGAGCGAAGATCCGACAATCCCTTTCCAGGAGATGTCGTCAAGGCCGCTGCACCTAAAGCATAAGGGATATACCATTTGTGGAGTTACGATAAAAGTGCATTTGCGATATTTCAAACGATTGGGAGATATGCACCATCGACTGCGGGGCACCTAGCGGAAGTCCGAATTGAGATAATTATGAAGAAAATGAAACCAAATGAATTTCTGCTCATTGTAAACTACCTCTTCTTTCAATTTTCAATTTCCAGTTACGTGTTAATACGCTTTCCCTTTTTTCCTTTCGGTTGGACACGAGACTCGACTTTTCTTCTTCCCCTCAATCAGAGAATCGTACATCAAGACGAGTGATTAGATAGGGGTGCGCAGAGCAGAAATAGTTCCAAATTCATTCCCAACTTGTAGTTAAATAAAGTCGCATTATTCACTTTCACGTGTTCTGCATTTGGGCAATAAAGCCCCACATTTTATGATGTCACCTAAGATCACCATCACCACTTGGGGCAGCTGCCGCCAGCTGGAAATGAATGGGATGGTAGTGGGCAATTTCAGCAGTAAGACAGCCCATCTCATTGTACTTGATTTAGCACAACCAACAAAACTTCCCTTCCACCACAACTCCTAGAGACCTTTATTTATTTCGAAATATACCTCGAAATCATCATCGTCACCCCATCCGCAAAACTCGTCATATCTCCATGTCTGGAGCTTTGTTCCCGGCTCCTTGTTGACATTGTCGCACAGAATAAGAATCCTTCCAGCTTCTCCCCACCTGTGCACGCGTACAAGCACCCATCCGCATTTGCACAGCGCAGCACAACCCAAGACAAATACCTACGGGGATATTGCAGAAAGATTAAGACACCATAGAACACAGGAACATCCCAGCAAATTCCAACCAAAGTCAGTTCTCCAGCAATAGTTTTGCGCCGCTGCTTGCGGGACCTCGGCCTTGAAACAACTGACTCGATCATCTAGATGTCGACAATCAATGCGAATTCCGCCATACCTCCTCCCTCTCAGGGATATACCGATCGAGGTTACGGTGCCAACAGTCTCCCTCCCCAAACTCCCAACAACATATCTGCCAACGATTTCGGTACACCAGGCAATCCGACACAATCCTCGCCCTTAGCACAATCCTCATCACAACAACCACAGAATCGCGGACGCTTCAACGAAGAGTGGGACGCAAGCCAGCGGGGAAGCTCCATCGTAGACGGCCATATGCAGCGCTCCAACTCGGTCATGTCTCAAGGGGGAACTTTGGTTCCTTCACGGGGAGGAACTCTGAAAAAGAAAGGCTCTTTGAAGAGATCCGGGTCCCTGAAGCGGTCTGGCAGCCGTAGAAGCTCAAGGGCGGGCAGCGTGCGTAGCTTAGCTCTCCAAACAATTGGCGGGGAGGGCGATGAAGCACACAGTGCATTCTTCTCACCAGTTCCAACGACAGGAAATCCAACAGAGATTCTTGCGAATAGATTTCAATGTACGTAAACCCATTTGTTTGATACGTAATGACCGCATTACATGAACACTTTTGCTAATACTTCTACATTTAGCATGGCGGAAAATTCTGAAGGACTTGATCACATATTTCCGGGAAATACAAGCGTCGTACGATCACAGATCCAAAAATCTCCTCAAGGTTGCCAACGTTATCAACAACACCGCCACCCCTCCTAACTTTCTTCAATCTGGTGGAATTGACGATGCTTTACAAATCCTTCGCGGCTACCACAAGATTGCCATTGCCGAGGCGAATAAGTCCAAAGACATTGAGAACGACGTTATTTTATCTCTGGTTGGCCTACGAAACGATTTGAACCAGAAGATCAAGGAAATCAAAAGTCTATCTGGGGATTTCAAAAACTCTGTTGATAAGGAAATGGAAAATACACGACGATCGGTAAATAGTCTACAGGACGGCCTGGGGCAAGCTGATGTTGACCCGGCACAAATGACGGGCAAGCAAGATCCATATCTACTCAAGCTTGCTGCTGATCGCCAGATTGAGAAGCAGATTGACGAAGAAAACTATTTGCACCAAGCCTATCTGAATCTCGAAGCATCAGGTCGAGAATTGGAGTCTATTGTGGTAGGAGAAATTCAGAAGTCTTACAATGCCTATGCTGGTATCCTCAAGCGGGAGGCAGATAGTGCCTATGAGGCTATAGATGAGCTTCGAACTGGACCAATTGCGATGCCAAAGGACCGCGAATGGTATGTTTATTACCTCCCTGGTGTTTCTCGGCATAATTGAGAATATCATCTTGTACTTTTACTAACCCATTTTTCAGGGAACAATTTGTTGAGGCCGATGAGCACTTTGTAGACCCCAAGATACCCGTCCGAGAAGCGCAAAACATACATTATCCCGGTAGAGATAATTACCTGGCGCAAGCAATCCGCGAAGGCTTGCTAGAGCGTAAAAGCAAATATCTCAAAAGGTACGTTTTCCCTTCCAATGAATACAGCCCACTACTAACTTGGTCACAGTTACACACCAGGATGGTATGTTATTCTCTCATACAATCTGTGAAAAATACTAACTAGGTTCAAGGTATGTTCTTTCTCCCACTCATCTCCATGAGTTCAAGTCTGCGGACAAAACCCAAGCTCCTATCATGTCTCTCTACCTCCCCGAACAGAAACTCGGCTCCAACTCTCCTCGAGGCGCATCATCAAACAAATTCATGCTCAAAGGCCGGCAGACGGGCTCGATGCACCGTGGTCATTCCTGGGTATTTAGAGCGGAGTCCTACGACACGATGATCAGCTGGGTCGACGATGTTCGAACTTTGACGGAAAAGTCTCCCCAGGAACGAAATGCATTTGTGCGTCAACATGCCCGAAGTGTCAGCGGAAACTCACAGAAAGCTGGATCAATAAGCAGTGATGGTGCCATGGATGAGGAAGATGAAGAGCCATTCTCGGCAAATGCATCAGCAGTGGTCGCAGCGGTACCAAGCCATAGCCAAAATGACGGGTCTCGGCGTCCCCAACCAGGTGGGCGATTTCCATCCGATCTTCAAATCAACACACAGCGTGGCTTACAAGCTCCTCTTTCTCCGTCTAGTGGAAGTTCCAACTTCGGAGATGGCAAGGGTTCAAGTGTAGTTGCTACCACCAGCGCGCTCCCAGTTAGTGCGGCGGATCAATATGGAGGAGAAGACTTGAGATCTCACGCAGAGGAGGTCGACAAGCGGGTTATGAAGGATGGTGTCAACCCATACACTTACCAACCGATTCAAGAGAACATTTCTTCCCCACGACGCGAACAACAAAGTGCCCCAATTGCAGCGGCAGCTGGGATGGGTGGGGTTGCAATAGGTGCTGCTGGAGCAGAAGTATACAACAACCGCACTCAAGCAAACCAGGAAGCCGCTCAAAATGACTACTTTTCTCAGCAACTCGCTGACCAGGCCGCAATGGAGGCTACCATGATCGCAGCATCTGATACCGATATGAGTTACAAGCAGGCGGAAAAGGAAGCTGCAATGGTGGCCGCACCGGATACCAACATCGAAAATTCTAACCAAGCCCCTTTGGGAGCTTCTAACATTGCAGCTCCGGTCATGATGTCCGCCGCCTCTGGTAACATCTCTGAGAGCTCCCAGTCCCAATTGCGAGATACTCTTACTTCGGAGCTACCTCTCGCCGAACCTCGACCACCATTTGCAGACGCACCGAGACATCAAAGTGTTAATAGCGTCAGCCAACTCCATGTCCCTGGCGAGTACCCACGAAGTGCTACCGACCTCAAGAGCCCTAATAGTCCTCAGACACCAATCCAGAAGGAGTTGTAGGGAGGTCGATTTATGTACATTTTTCGTTGTACTATTATGAACGGTTAATATTTTGGTATTTTTGGCTTGGGGGCTGGTTGGGAGTGGTGTTGGCGTGTGATGGGAGCAAGCAAACAACAGGACTGTGGGATATGATATCAGGTTTTGGACGTGGACTGGAGGACTGGGGGAATGTCTAGCGTTTTTCTTCTTTTTGTGGGATGAGTCTCCTTCATAGTCAATGATACCAGCATTCAACTTTTTGAAACATTTCTCATGGGCCAGTTTGTCGGTGCTTGTAATGGTTTGAGAAATTAAAAGGTCCTATTTCAAACATGAATTTACACCATGAAGAAAAAGTCTCTGAATCCTCATCGAGCTTATAAACTTTCTGGACCGAGAAGACCACCTAGGGGGCATGTATGAGGAACGAACAATAGACGGGCAGCAACATAACCACCACAACCCAACCCACCAATAAAAATACTCTAGCCTTGGCTTGCATGGGTCATTGCGGTTATTTTTCTGGAGGATTGTCTGGCTAGTTTGAGGAGATCGATCACCACTCTCTCATTCGCCCTCAAAAACCATAAGCGAATGATACAAAAAATTCGACAACATGGTAAGAATTGACAGCAGAACTCCACGCTACACGCTTCTTTCGAAACACCTCCCAATCCATCACAACGAGAGTAGGCCAGTGAAACCAATGAATAGTATGTTTCCTCGCGTCATAAGATGGAGAACCAACGAGATTTTAACTATTCAACCATGCACCATGGTCTGGTCATAGCGGTCGTTGTTGCGTATTGGAAAACTCGAAGGGAAGAGCATTTCCAGCTTTTATACCAATTGCTGAATCTGAGGACCAACTGTAAGGAGGCGCTCTCAACAAAGTAAGACACAGAGCTATATCTATCAAGCTGGAGGTACAATTCCAACGTTTCCCAGCCTCTCTTGTGCGGCTACTTCGTAATGCGAAGGATCCAACACCATCATTAATATGCGCTGGGAGAAGAGGAGTGGAATAAGGAGGTGAATAAAGTGTGATTGGTAAATATCTGTAGTTAGATAGTAACCTTTCGGAAAACCTAAAACCTATAATTTGACGAGCGGGGTGGGAAATCAAAGCAGGGGGAGATACGTGGACACTTCCTATTAAGTATGACATTGATTTTGATTTACTATTTGGCCATCACTAACGATATGAAGAATGTAATCAATGTGCACGGCCCAAGAGTCAATACAAAAACTCGATAGCAAGGAACGCAGTTCAAGAGAGGTGGCTGGTGTAAACATTTGTCTTTACCAGGCCGTTTCTACCGGGTTTCCACAATAGAACGAACGAAGCAAAAGAATTCGATGACAGCAAGGGAAACGAGAGCAGGAACTAGCGCCACCAATCTTGAAAATACTCCCAGATAGAGGGACAACAACCACTAGAGAGGAAAAGAGTACGTTCATAGGCTGGGTCATTTCTTTGCCGTTTAAATGCTGCAGAAAAGCCTGCGGAATTGAGGGAAGGTGCATGTAGGAGGTAGCGCCTTTACTACCACCAATTCTTCTCGACGACCGTAATAAATACCTGCTGATTCGAATGTGGGTTTGTATTTTGTAATCGCTACCCCGGGTGCGTAGTCAAGGCAAACCCCTCTCTGGCCTCTGTTGAGCAGAAGTTGTGGAGCTGGTAATTTGACCAGAGAGAAAACCAAACCCCTGCAGAATACAACTTGCAGAACTTTAGACAACTTGTGAATTTCTCTATTTCTATTTCCCCTTCCAAACCAAATTCCCAGTTCCCAATTACCATTATAAACAAACCCGCCACCGCTCACGCATATAATTCATTAGCCAGTCAGTCTCCCATATGGCACGTTCTCTGGATCCCATCCCATTTGCCATGCTGTCCAGACACTCACTCCCAATGCACCTAACTACAAAAATACGGTGCTACCCATTCATGTACTGTCATTGGTTTCCCCAAACCAACCAAACCAGCAAAGATAAACAAACGAAGAAGCAGACCTCAGCTAAAAAACGCCGACGCTATAACAGAAAAGAAAACGTGGTTCAAATATAAATAGTCCATGCGTTCAAGAGTTTCTTTATTGAGGAACCTGGTTCTCCACAGCAGGAAGTTCAGAAGCAGCGACAATCTTCAACTTCGTCCTCCGTCTCGGCGGCGTCTTAGGCGGTAACTTCTTCCCACTATCCCCCCTCGGCAACGGTACAGGCGGAGGTGGATACCTCCTCCCCCTCTTCGTAGGACTCGTACTCTCCTTCTTCACCTCCTCCGTCGCTATTTCTATTTCCGGAACAGGTAATTGGGGTTCCTCCTTGGTATGTCCATTCACATCATGCAGAGCCTCCTCAAACTCCGATTTCCGACTCGGGGTTTGAACCCCAGGTTTCTCTGATACAGCAGCGACATGGACAACACTGACAGAACTTTCGGTTTGTGAGGGCGAGAGGGAGATCCCGAGGAGCTTGCGGGCTACTTCTCCTTCGAGTATGTCGGGGTCGATGAGCCAGGGGACTTTGGCTACGCGGTCTACGAGTCGACATGTAGTTTCGTCTGCGGGTTCCCAGTGGGCGTTTGCGGATTGGCCGAGGGTGTGGAGGACTCGTTGGATTTCGTCACGTTTGTAATACGGTGGTTGAGATAGTTGGGTGTGTGCTAGGAGAGGGTAGAGAACTCGGAGGTAGGTGTGACGGAGGGAGATGAGTTCGTCTGGGAGATCTAGGAGGTTTCTTATTATCACGTCCAATAGCACTCGCAGGTCGTTGAAGTAGAAGTATTCGTGGGTTGAGCGGGTGGTGAAGAGGAGGTAGAGGAGTTTTAGAATGAGGAGTTGAAGCGAGGTCTCGGTTTCGCGGTTTAGGAGGAGGATTATGTTTTCGCCAAAGGTTTTGTAGGAGTGGCCGTGAATTCCTAGTAATTTGATGACACGGTTTGTTAATGGGGAGGGTGATGGATGGGTGTCTGTGGGAGAGGAGGTTGCAGCAACCATGTACTGTTCATTAAGGACCAGCTGTAAATAATGTTAGGGTTTGATAGTATTTCAGTAGCAGCAAAATACTGACCAAAACTCGAATGACGGGGTAATGATACGGGTCGTCGACATCGTCAGATAATTCTTCAATTATTTGAAAGAGACAAGTGACAAATTCATCATCCACATGCCCCAAATCCTCCGTATTCAGTCGTTGCATCCGTGACGATTCATATAGGACTTCTAACAGAAGGCGATGTAATCGTGGGTCCTCCCTCCTACCCTGTTTGATCAATTCTATTAATCGTGGAAAGCATCCTTCCTGGTTCATCTTCTCAAAGGTTGCCTCATTCTGCCGTCCGTCGAACAGCAAGAATCCCGCTATAAAGTGCAGCGTCGCTGGCTCGTCCTCCTGCAGCAGACAATAGATGAGTTGGATTCGAACATATTCCTTGTTCACCTCGAACAGGTCGCTCCGCAGAAGCTTTTGTATGCATCGCGCCACGTCATAATCGGATTGTAGGTATTCGTCTTTGAATTTCGAGGTAAAGTGTAGATAAGAGCGCAGGGCGTTGTCGATTAGTAACTGCGACGGACATTTCTTGGTGACGATGTCCTCGAGCTCTGTAAAACGGGGCACAATTAGCTGGGATTCAAAGCCATGATTTCCGCAGAACACATGTGCAAAGGCTGGAGAGGGGAGTCTACCGTCCCAGAATTGTTGTTCGTTGTCGAGGGTATACTCAAACTCCTCCATGGTAATCCACTATCGGAGCACGTTGCAGCTGTCGCAAAAGCATTCCGAGGGTCCACGATAGTCCGGCAATGCGCGAGTGAGTTTTCTGGAATGTAAATGGCCTCGTCTTGGATTTAGTAGTTGGTTGGGAGTGTTTTTTGTTGGTGGGGTGGATCGTATGTGCAAGTTGATTGTATGGAGTTGTGTTTGAAGAGCGAGAGGGGTTCATGGAAACCCCTGCTCACAAGCCCATCCACACCACACTACAGTAGAGACTTACGAAGTTACGAAGCTAGAGACCCGCAAGGCTGTGGCTACGGAGAGCATCATTATACACCATCACCATAACCGTACATGGTGAACGGAAGTGTATACAGTAGAGTAGCACGTGGAAAGCAAGGAATCATTCTCTCTTGACGTACTTTGGAATGACTGTACTCCTCTCACTGCACCGTTGTCGCACCTAATCATGTTGCACGAAATAATGACACAAATTCCAAATATACATGAATTCGTGAATTCTACGATTTGGTCGCCGCCAAAGCTAACTCCATAAACCAAAATATACACCACCCAGCCTTATCCAAATTGGAAGCCACCTCCTTGACCAAACTTGAAGTTAAACTGCTGACCCCCATGGCTGTGTCCAAATGGCTGTCCACCTCCAAAAGGGGACCCCTGGAATGGGTTGTGTCGTTGCTGCTCGTGATCATTCGGGTCATCTCCCTGGTCGAACCTTGCTTTCAGCTCCGGGTCGCTCAAGACTTCATAAGCCTCATTGACTGATGCCATTTTCTTCTCTGCGTCCTCTTTGGAAATTCCCTGCATATGAGCCTTGTCTGGGTGATGGATCTTGACCATTTTTCGGTAGGCTGATTTGATTTGCAGTGGATCCGCATCTCGCGTTACTCCCAAGACCTTGTAGTAATCCTTGGTCTTGCTTCTCTTGAGCTCGACTTGAGCATGGTGCAGAGCATTGTTGAGCTTTTGCGATCCCGGATGGTGTTCCTTTGCAGTGGTTAAGGTTTGTATGGCGGCTTCAAAGTTTTCAGACTCCATTTGTCTTTGAGCCTTGGACATTAGTCCGGGGAGTGAGTTCTCGTTATAAGTGAGAGCTTCGTCACACCAAGGAATCGCCTTCTTGTAGTTTTTCATCTGTTCACGTTAGTACTCACATACCCAGAATTTACCACGAAATGCATACCTCGTGATATGCCTCGCAGACCATGTCGACAACTTTGGCAACCAGCGCATTTGGTGCATGCTCTGGAATGGTTCCGTCTTCTCTGAAACCCTTCACCTCGTCCTTGATCTCCTGAATTAACCCAGCATCTCCGCCAACTGGTAATAAGACTTTCAGAGAACTCGCGTATTGGCTCTTCTCGAAATGCTTGTCGACCTTTTCCAATGCCTTGTCCATATTCTTCATCTTTCTATAAAGCTTCTTACATGGCTTCGAGTCGGGATCTCCATGTAGACATTGTCGTAGCTGGTCCTTTCCATGTTCCTGATCGGCCAATCCGAAATAGGTGATGGCAGCGATTTGTAAATGAGGTGCGATGTCCCCAGGTCGCATTTGCAAAACGTGCTTCAAATCGCTCATACCCTCCTGGACCTCTCCACGCTGGAACCGACAGTTGGCTCGAGTCTTTCGTAATGAAAGCATCTTGCTTGCTGTCATAATTCCAGCGCCTGCATGTGTAATACACTCCTCCCACTTCCCAGCCTTTTCAGCGTCAAAAGCCAAAGAGGTTGCCCCCTTGGCCTCCTCAAGTTGAGCCAAATCATCAGCGGAATTGCCATGGGCGACGAAATCCTTTACTGCCGCATCCCAGTTACCAAACTTCGCTTGTATCTTCGCTCGCTGGAGGAGGGCTCCCTCGAATCCGGGTTTAATGCTCAGGACTTTGTCGAAGTCTTTAGTCGCTTGCGCAGTTCGACCTAAGGAGAGGTACGTTGCGCCACGCTTGAAATAAGTCAAGTAGTTCTTGGGGTCTCGAGAAATGGCGACATCGTAGTAGG
Source organism: Hymenoscyphus salicellus (assembly GCA_001414355.1). NCBI lineage: Eukaryota > Fungi > Ascomycota > Leotiomycetes > Helotiales > Helotiaceae > Hymenoscyphus > Hymenoscyphus salicellus. The sequence continues at coordinate 13,739 of LLCD01000897.1, forward strand.
TGAGCGCATCGTTGGTCTCTCCTTTCGCCAAGTGAGCATTGGCGGACGACAGGAGAGCAGATATGGGCAAGTCGGAGGGGATATCCGAGGACGAGACAGCTAGAACCAACGAGTTGGAAGACAGCAGTGTGGCCGCAAACGCCAGGACCGACAGGTTGACAATCATCGTGAAGAGATCATGCAGGAATATTGAAATCGCGGCCGAGGGGTTGTTGGAGTAGTCGAGCTTAGTGGCGAAGATGAAACAGATAAAGCGATACTAGTACTAGAGGGGTCTCGAGTGAATTGCCAATGAGTGTAGAAGGTGAGGTGAACAATGACCCGGGCGTGAGGGATTGTTG
>LLCD01000898.1:0-14053 GCA_001414355.1 Hymenoscyphus salicellus
AGGTTCAGATGCGCGGGTTATTCACTTGGAAGTGAACTCGTCACGATATCAAAGATGTCAAACAAGATGATAAGATTGATAATAAGAGTTGAGCACGAAGCTCCTATCTAATGGCAGACGTGCCAGTCTTATATAGAACCTTCGTTCTCCTGTCTGCGATGGTCGCTCGTCGACTCGTCGGCCATGTCGCTTCTTTGTTCACATGATTACATAAAGGAGAAGTCCTTGGATCGCTTAGCTTCCCTAACCGATCCCTGTTTGCTATAAGAGCCTATGATAGTGCTTAACCTGTCAGGACGCCGCCTGGTTTTCACTCGTCATGTGCCTACCGGCACGTGATTCGTGACATTATACTACTATTCTATTTAGCGGCTTCTTTATTTACCCTGCTCAGTCCCTAGATATAAATCTAATAGAGTAAATTTAGAGGTATATAAGACAGTAGTTAAGGAAGAGAAACGTCTAAACTAGGAACAAGGTAGCCCTTGAGCGCATGTGGATTGAGGAATGGAACCGGGTTCCCTAGAAAGTAATAGATGATGTGATTATAGAGCTTAGAAACACTCTTCAAAAAGTAGTAGACTATGGGAGGAGATAATGACTTCCAAGGATAGATTAGATAGAGAGTGTAAATAGCTTCAATTTCTACTACTTTATGTATGATTATACCTAGATTTACGTCATATACAGCTGCTAGTAGTAAAAAAAAAGGGGGTGGTGAGTGCAGGCGAGAAATGAGCTGAAAATTAGGTAAGGGGGCTTACATAATACTTCCCCAAGTAGCTTACCTGCCAGCTGGTAGCTTAACTCGAAACTTTCTCATGCAGCTTACAGTTTACTCGACAACAGATAGCTCACTCACAACTCTCCATTCAAAGAACGGTTAAGAACGCTCATCAAATTTTCTAGAATTTTTCATTCATCAAAACTACTGAATGTCACCTCACCCCAGCTCCCCCCAGACTAACCAGTGATAGCCAGATGGCCAGCTAAACCTTCGCATCCAACAATGGCAGGCAATCATCTAATAATCCATCCATCCGATCTCCACGCACTCAACTACCCTATCAAAGACTTTTTATCCCTCTCCCCACCAACGATGAATTGAAAAAAGAACGAAATGAAGTGGTATCGCAAAATAAACAAAAACAAAACACAAACAACAAGGGCAAAAACCAACCGCTTAGAAAGAAAAACCAGGCAAACGAATCCAAATACCAATAAATCCTCCCCCATCCAACAAGCAAGCTACCCACCTCAAGGAGGCGTAGGAGTAACCTCACGGCTCGTTCGTCCATTAGTACTCTCCTTCTTACTCAAGAAACTTCTTCTCAAGCCCTTCGGACTCTCAGTCCCCTCCTCCGGTGTAAGGATGAAATTACTCTTAATCATCACATGCCCACTGCCAGCCTTGACGCTCTTCTCCTGTCCACTTCCTGACTCATCAACGAAGAAGAGTCCCTCCCCGAGATCATCATCACTGCCAAAAGTGTTATGGCCTTTGACCTGGACCTGGAACTGCGTGTCGGCTGAGCAGGCACACTTGAAGCTCTCCTTCTTATCATTAAAGCTCACCATGCCAGATGCCGACTTGATGTGCTCGGTTTTGTGAAGTACCTTGACCTTGGGACCAAGTTGCTTCATGTAGACCATGACGTTCGAAGATGGAGGGTAGCCAGCAGCAGAGATGATCGTAAAGTTGGCGGTTCCCGTCGACGCAGCGGACGGCGAGGAGCCAAACACGGTGCTGTGCATGGAGCCTTGTCCAAAACTCTTCGTTCGACTGTGAGATGGTAGACCCAGTGAACTTCCAGGTGGCGTAATGGGGCCCGTGACATCGTTTGGCGGAGGAAGCGCACTCGATCTTCTGGGTCCACCAAATCCGCCTGAAGCGAATGCGGCGTCTTCAGATTTCATCTCCGTGGCACTCGCTGCTCCGTTGGTGTTCTCTTCGTCCTTCTTCTTGCGGCTGAATCCGTGTTTGATGAAGGATGCACCTTTGCCAACACCATGTGCTGCGAAACCAACTCCCTTGATAGGCGCACCGGCAACGCCAGTAACTATCTTGCCTGGTGTAGCAAACGTACCCGAGAATGTAGATGAACCTTGCCGAGAGCGTGTGACATAGTCAGGTCGGAACAGAAGTCGTAACCTGATTGAGCCCGACTTTCCGTCCAGAGCTAAATTGTATTCTTGAGCCTTGAAAGGATCCAGTAGCTCAAGGTTGACCTCTGCCGCACCCAGGAAATCCGCCTTCTCACCAAAATCCCAATCATAAACTTTGCAGTTGAATTTAGCTGCGGTTCTCGATGGAACATCGACCTCGAAAAATTCGTTCCAAGCTGGATGAAGTGTTTTCTTCTGTACTTTGGTCTTGAAAACATCCTTCCCATTGAGCTCAAACTTGCAGTAAGGGTCACTGTATCCGTTGCGATCTGCGGATGGTAGATCTGAACCATCAAGGACGTCAACACGAAGTTTACCCATGTTGTTGATGCTTTCACTTGGATCAAGTGTCATCTTTACTGGTATGTACTTCAAGCTGACTTTGATGCTGCTGACTTTGCCTTCGTCGTCTTTCATCTTGAGGACAGTAGGATTATTCTACGAGTCGTTAGCTCTAGATATGAGTATCTCCAGGGGATTGTACGTACCAAACACTGCTTGAGAGTATCCAAGGTATTGCCTTGCAGGGACGCGATTGTGTGTTCTTTCTTGTTTTCGCCTCTGTTGGAGTCCTTGTCACGAATGCGCAAAGTAATCTTGGAAAAGTCGAGTTCTCGAACAAAACAATCTCCAATCTCATCCAGTGTAGAAGTCTTCGATCGGATGGTTGACGAAGAGTAGGAGGCAAAGGCCATATCGTCCATTACAACTTCCACTTTAACATCCTTCTCAGAAAGTTCCACGTCAAGGATCTTGAAAATAATGAGACCAGACTCATATTTGACCAGTTCCTCAGGCGTGAGTCGAATCTTATGCAGTTTCTTCTCCTCTGGTGTTTCCTCTTGCTCCTTTTCGCCCTCTGCAAGTGCTTTGGCAAGTGAGCTGTCAGCTCTAGGTCCGATGGAACCATTTGTTGCCAAGGTCGTCGGAGTTGATGGAACGGAACCATCTCCATTTTTGAGGCTTGTATCAACCGAAATGCGACCTCGTTCTGATGGGTTTCTTTCCGAGATCTTCTGTTCCGAGGATGCTTTTCTTTCTGCTTCTTCTTCGTCGTCTTCTGGATCTGCGATGTTGAGAAGAGGATAGAAAGAGACAGTGTAGTTGAGGGTACCCTTGGGGGAGCCTTTGCCGTGTATCCGTAATACGTCTGCGTGCGGCAATTTGGAATCATGAACCAGAAACTCGCCATTATCAGCCTGTTCAACATAGTCTGCAGCCAAAATCTCAATCAGTCCCAACGATCTGTCACTGCCAAGAGTCTCTTGGTCCATGACTTCAAGTATGAGCTTCTCCCGAGCGCTATGAACAGGCACGTAAATGACCTCGTCAAAATCGGGATTGAGATTATTCTGGAATGTGACTGTACGTGCTTTCTCAATACCCGACAAAAGCACCCGAACGTAAGGATCCGATTTGCCAATGGTCTCGAGATTTCGGAGATCCCTGGCATTCTTCACATGAATCCTCATGATTCCAACAGGTGTGACATAACCTCCAGTACCAGCGCCTACTCCAGAGAGCGCGACAGGTTTCCATTGCACAGTCAACTTTGCTCGTCCCGTCTTTGCACCGGCAAGATTGTACCACTCTTGACCCTTTTCCATCAGAGTGAGCATGTCATCAAGCTTGACTTGATATGTACCAAGAATTGGGTCTGCGGAAAGATCTCTGTCATCCTTGATCACCAATCCAAGTTTTGCAGATTTGCGATCAGTGATTAATACTTCTTTGCTGCCATTGTCCCAAATAGGGTTATTGGTTCGCTTCAGTTTCCTGGTAACATGGATTTCTTTGTTGTTGAGAAGTAGGACGGCGTATGGGTTGAGCTGACCGATCAAACTCTTGGTGCCATCGAGGTCTTTGGCTTGTTCAATAGTGAAACGAGCAATACCAGTGTTTGACTCTGGAGGAGGTTCTTTCTTTCCATCCGGTCCATCTGCGCCTTCGAGAACTGGGAAAAAGCGAATATCAGCAGCCAAAACACCTCGAGGTTTACCATTTGCCGTGATTTCGAGTTGTTCATTCTCATATTCTGTGATGGTCTGTACCCGCTCCAAGGGGAAACTGGTCACACCCAACTCTTTGTCTTTGCGGAACTCATTATAATCCAGGATCTGAAATGAGAGGGTATCATTGAAACTGGTAACAATGGCATATTTGGTCTCGTTCCATCGGGGATTTGCGTTTTCTGGGATGGTCTTTGTCCTAGCGAGTTCGGCACCACCATTGAAGGATATGATGGTGTATGGGTCTGGGGTTCCAGCAAACTTGTCGGGATTCTTGAGCCCTTGGGCACCATGCAGGGTAATAGCCATCACTCCAATTGCTTGGTCAACGGCGGACCCTGACAGCATCTTTGCAACCTCAATCGGGAAGACATTGGGTGCGTACATCATTGGGCCAATATTGGCGTGGATCTGGTCCAGGATGAATGTTTCTAGACCCGGTATAAAGTTTATATCAAAGCCAAGGGTCTCACCACCAAGTGGTTTGCAAACATATTCAATCAACGGTGCCTCCAAGAAACAAACTTCAATCTTTTCGACGTGGGGAAATGGAATCTGAAGCTTCATCTTCACACGCATAATGCCAGAAAAGGCCATGTCTTCCACAATGACATCTAGTCCCTTGCTGATCATAGCCTTTCCAATTCTGATTTCAAGAACAACTTTGGGGTTCACTTTGTTCTTCTTCTGGCGTTCTGTCATGTCAGAAGTATCAGTGGGCGTGAAACTGAACTTCCAATCCATGAGAACAACATCATCCTCGGCTTTTGGGTAGGTTCTAACATGCTCCATTCGTGGTGGTTTGGTTCCAAGAGTGAAAGTCTTCATGCGAAGACTATCCAGGAACGCGGGGGTAGACGTGCTGAGAACTTGGTCAACCGAATTGATGATTGTTTCGGCGAGGACCGGTTGAAAAATGGGCCAGAACTTCACCAAGAAGCTGTTAATCCACTCCAAACTTTCCACATCAGTGTCTAGCTTATTTTTGGCTAATTCTCTGTTGACGTCGTCGCGGAAATTCCGTCGTACTCGGCGCAACGAAGTTCGATAGTATGTGCCGCATACCGCCATAATTATGAAGACCCAGCCTAGCCCACCACCCAAAGTTGCTACGAACCACGAGGAAAGACATGCGAACACGATGACCCCTGTGTTATGATACCAGTCTGTAGGATAAAAATTAGCTGTGCACGTTCTAGTAACAAAATAAGTAACTTGCCTCCAAAGAACTTGTCGTCCAGTTTTCCTTCAACCCATGTTTGGTGATCCAATGGACTGCTCTCATCCTCGGAATCATCGCCGCTCCCAAATCTAGGGGCCCAACCCGTTCTCTCTACCCATCGTTCATACTCTTCGTATTCTAGTTCGTCAGACACGCCATTTGTGAGTGGCTTCCCAGAAGCATCCTTTTTGTGGCTCGGAGCCGCAAGAGCGCCTGCGGTGGTTGGTGAGGGTAGGTCATAGGCGCCTGGTCCTCCATCGTCGATATCTGTAGGTATGGCGACTCCTTTCGATTTGTGTTCGTGGTGGAAGCCCTCTGGGACGCGCTGGTGAGATGGAATTAGCATAGTCTGGTGCAAGCAGAGCTGGGGCTACTTACTGCTCGCGCTTGAGCAGCCTTCTGTTCTGGTGTGGCGTCTGGATCGAATGTGAAAGCTGCCACGCCCGCCTTCTTACTTTCTGCTACCATCTTTCTCTGGGCATCATTTGCGGTCGTTGAGGAATTGGGATCCTGCGCAGCTTCCACGACTCCTTGAGTCTTTAGCTCGGCCTCGGATTCTCGTGCCATGTTGGGCAGAGTGTGGTGTTGCTGTAGACAATCAATTGATGGTGTGCGACATGCAATCTGAAGTCAATTCAATGATCAGGTTGGCAATATCAGGTAGGCAGGTTATCAAGAAGAGACCTGCTATTCACTGCGAAGCAATGGTGGTGAGTATGTCCTTCCCGGCGTGGGATTGGCTGCAGATTTGTGTCTGGAGCTCGTGGGTGCAGGCGTGTGCAGTGGTGTGGTGGGATGAAGAGAGGGAGGTTGGGGATTCAGGTCGTCGTCGTCGTTGCTTGTCTCACGCAATGAGCTGGCTAAGGCTGCTGGCCAAGCTGGCGGGATATGACGATGCACTAGTTTACTTGGAGATGGCCCGGTAGCTAGTAGCTCCTCGATCGAGCGATTTATCCAGGGTCCGACGGCTTGCTGAGCTGCAGAGAGCTTGGTGTCAGGAAGGAGGGAGATTTAATTTAAAAGGAGGGATTTGTGCAAACGAAAAAAGGAGCAGCAGAGGTAGATATTTCACTGTTTGGTAAATATCGATCTCTGTGTCTCGTCTCGGGGAAAGGTTTGTCGTCTAGTGAACGTACCACCACCCATTTACTGAGTATGACGAAGGATTGTCCTCAACTCCATGTGCGGGTTCCAGCAAATTCACTCCAAACTCCCATTGAAAACCTGCGGCACCCAATCACCGGCCCAGAATACCTGCATAGTACAGGGAAGTTCAGTCAAGTTACAGGGAACAGCTTGAGGATAAACAAGGTCGAGGGAGCCAGATCTGGGCCCCCCAAAGCAGGGGGTGACAGTGATCGCTATCATTGGACGAAGCCCACATGCCCCCTTCTCGCCGCGCCCGATTTGCTTCAAGTTGCGCTGAAAGGGCTGGAGGCGAGCCTGGTTTTCAGCTGTACCAGCAATCCAGTCTCGCGAGTCCCGTTGATCAAGACCGATCTCCAAAATCCTGCTCTGCTTCGTGCTTCACATTGAAAATCTACACATACTCTTTCCGTACAAGCGGTATCAGATGTTGATCTCCGCGGTGAAATCACGACACCTCTCCTTGGACTACCGAGACCACAGCCATGTCTCAAAGAGAACCTTGAGGAGTTGGCTGGTTGTGCTGGAAATTTCTCGGAGACCCTGCAGCGACTCTTCAATTGCCCATACTTGTACTTTATTTCCTTTTTCTCCCATCTCTCAATGGATTTGAGACTCTAGCAAGCGAAAAACACAACTTCCCGTCTTAACTTCTCTATCAGGAGATGACAACCGAGAAGCATATTCCAACTCTTCATTTCTTGTCTTATATAGCCTCTTTCAACGTCTCCCTTTGGAGTGACTGTGGTGCCAACTATGGGTCTGATTATGACTATGGTTACACATGCTCACAGCCACCCCGGGTTTTACTCCTCCCAATTACTTTCTGTCATGAACTTCTGCTCAATCTTTTTCTAAAAAACTGACTGGCCCTCTGTGTTTCAAATATCTAATTATCCCCTAACCAACAAATTATCCACTCTCTCTGGACACCTACCTGCATTTGGCCACTCGCTAAGGAAAACACCCTCCTATTCCGTCAAGTGCTTCCATCAGACCAGGACCTTCAATTATGTTACCCTGAACGAGTTTCGATTCTTTCAACTCGTTTGCACATTACTGGATGATCCACTCGACCATTTCCAAGCAGAATCATGCCACAGGAATCTATCTCTGACCTGTCCCACAGAGAGAGATATCGATCGTCACATTTCCTTCCCAGGCACATCCCACCAGTCGTACCGAGACATCACCAACCAACACAACACAACAACCTCGGCCTCGCAATCAACTCGTTGCAACTCTTGGGTGGCTGTGATGACTTGACTGTATTTACCCATCACAAGTCCTCGCCCTCTCACCCGAACGAAGGATCTGAGTGGAGAAGAATTACCAGATGTTGGCAAGTTGACCCCAATCCAACATCACTCCGTGGCTCAGGTCGGTCTAGAGTACGCTGCTCTGCTCTGCTCCGTTGGCATGTCTTATTTACGGACACGAATTGAAATGCTTGGTCAGTTGCAATTGGTACAGATTACAATCAAATGCACACCGGTCCTTCGCCGCATGGGCCGATGCAGTCAGAAAATTGAAAATACCGGTGAGCCAGCCAATTCCCACCGTATCTTTTTACCTTTTACCCCGCTAAGGTTACCTACTCTAAATCCCACGATATTTGTATGTCGTATTTACTTAATAAGGTGGGAAATCTCTGAGGAGAATTTTGATAAGACGAGTACTGATTATAGGTCTTGGGCAAGTCTGTGCCTCTCATATACGAAATATAGATTTTGATGGGGCATGCGACAATATACCCCTTTTGGCGGATGAATAGCGTTGGATTGCCGTTTGCAGCGGGCGAAGGATGCTAGCGTACAACAGCAGCCAGCCCAGGCCTAAAGAAAGGAAGGGACCCAGAAGTCATTCTTAGGGCTTACCTAAGGCCATCGCTTTCCCGATAAGCGGCCTCTCCAGCCAGCCCTGAAGGTGGGTGAGCGCAGGTAAACCACCGTTTAAGCAACCCCTGAAACCACTGTGGGGAGGTTCAACGTACCGGACTCATGCGTCCATCAAAAAGGTACTGTGTCAACTGCCAAAAACTTAATTTGTTCAAATAAGAGAGACGAGGCACCGTGAATCCGTCGACCTGCCTTCACGATCCAAAATTACAATCACCATCTCGCAATCTGCGATCCCCAATCCCATCTGCAATTAGCGCTGTGCCCCGCGCCGGATTCACACCAAGCTCTCTACCTTCCCATCCGTACCCGCAATCTCCAGTACCCCAAAGCGCCTATTCCCCAGATCAGATCGAGGAAGTTGATTGCACGTCGCAAACAAAGAAATACTACCAACACGCAATCATGGAGGAACCAGCACATACGGGCAAGGAGGAGAAGAAGTCAAAGACTCGGTTCATGGGGAAACTCTTCAAGGAGAGGGAGAAGAAGCCGGCAGACAACGAGGTCAGCGTGGACGACTTTCTCCATGGACCGTCAGACAAGTTACAAATGATGCCAGTTTCGCCCGGCCAATTCTCTCCTGCCCAGCACCAGAACTTCAATCCACCGCCATTGACTCGGATTGATACCTCAAATGCCTCTCGATGGCCTAAGGCCTCCGAAATCACAAACGCAAGACTACCGCGAAGACGATCGGCCAGCCCAAAGAGAAGCAGGAAGGGCCTAATGGTTCGATTTGCAAATAAGCAACCAGATATCATTGGAGAGGGTGGGGATGAAGCCATGTCGCCTGTCGTAGAGATTGGAGTCCGTCTGAGAGCAAATACAGACCCAACGGCGGCGGGGCATCAATCCAGTCACAATCAACATAACCAATACAATCAATACAATCAATACAATCAACCACCACCAGATTTCAGAGGCCGTAGCCCAAATACCAGTGCGGTGGAGAAACCTAAGAATCTGGATCCTGGAGACTCTTTTCAACCGGGGCCTTTAAAACGGACCCAAACTGGCTTTTCGATTTCAGAGAAGAATGACTCGGTAGAAAGTTTTGGGAGTAGCTATCGAGAAAGTCCTACTGGAATTGGGAATGGAAATGGCTCAATGAATCCTAACCCCACCAAATCTGACCCCTACGACCCAACCTCTTTTGCTGCAAGGGTCAGAGCAGAAATGCGGTCTGGTGGTGAGGGGAGGGCTTTGGTACAAGCTTCTTCTCCGGTCAAGGATGATCCCGTAGGAGACCAAATGGATGACCCAGAATTGTCACCAAGAATGAAGCAGTTGCGAATTAATACAATGCGAAATAGCATCATCTCCACATCAACAACTAGTATTCCCGATTCACTGCATCCGGCAACAAACCAGTCGTCCATAACCTCTCAAAGAAACACTCCGATTATAGAAAGTCCTGCTCAAATGTCTCGTTCCTCAACCCAGCACGGGAACTTTCCTGCGAGTCCTGTTCCATCTTATAGCAATTCAGCCCAGCAAGGAAGCTCTTCTGAAAGGCCTCCTCCATTTTCTTATAACAATTCGTCCCAGCAAAGCTTTACTGGGAGTTCGGCAGCATTGTCCCGCAGTAACACAACTCTGCAAGGGGCCGCCCTCGCAGTCGCTGATGAAGCCGTGCAGGAATTTGCAGCTCGTGTATCACACATGTTCACCTTGTTTCGTTTATCTACCGAATCCGTCAAGCCACTCTCAAACTGCTCCCTGGAAGAACTCACAAGGATATCTCTATGGTGGTTTCTGAAAGGTAGGATGAGTTTAGAAGCCACGGTCCGGGATCGACCATCAACACCCGAAGGCCAAAGGCGCAGACTTTTTGCCCTTCAACAAGCGCATACAGACCTTGCCAAGTCACTCTGGATCACAGAGAAGGTCGCAGGGCAGCGCCAAGAGATATTAGACCCATCTGGAGCAGAGAGAGACCCAAAATTGGCTTTTATTCTGGAGTCCAGACAAGGCATTTTATCCAGCTTGAGGAAGTTGGCCATGTCCATGAAACGGAATGGATTCCTACCCCAAGATGCCAATGATGCACCATTGATGCAAGGAGTAGATAATTCAATTTTCACACCACATGAAGGAAGTCAATATTTGGTTTCAAGTCAGCGACCCAATCTGACGTTGGGTCTTTCAGATGCATTCCCACTTGGAGATACAAGCCGCGACTTTCACTTTGGGCGGATTTTTGTAGAAGCCGTGCTGTCAGAAGATTCTGAACATTATCGATGCCCCGTCTTGGTATCTTTGGTTCGCGGGCAGAAGGAGAGAGAACTATCTGCCATTATTGCAAGTCAAGACGGCGGGTTGAAGCTTTGCATCTCTGCAGATAGTAGTCGTGGTCCAACATGGAACGACGTATCTTGGCAACAGAAGAGTGATTCAATCAGAGTAGCTTTGCCTAGAGGATTTACTCTTCGTCTCAACTGTTCTGAGCAAGATTACAGAATGATATTGGGAATGTACGAGTACCAAAACAAGGTCCACGCGGCTCTCGTTCAACGCCGGGACGAAGTTATTGCATTCGAAGTTATTCTGAGAAGTTTCCAGTATATCGACACCAACCCAGAGTCTAGATTCCCCAAGGAGCCATTACCACATTGTCATTTCAGGTTGTTTGAAAAGACACAAACTCTGCCAGGTGCTGCCGGCGCCGTTACATATCACCGGGGTTACCGAATTGCCTTGAATACTCACCCAAAGACCAAGAGCGTTCGGGGAATTGACGAAAACCTGCCACCCAATCTCCCAATTCAATTTGGGTTTCTTCGTGGAGAAGATGGCTCGCCGGCTATGCTACTGAAAATTGCGACGTCAAAGTCAAATTACAAAATCATCTTGACTTTTGATGACCCTTCTGAAAGAGCCCGCCTCCACCAACTCATCACTGGTACTGCTCTTGGACGCGGTGAGGAAATCGTGGCAGAAGCGCCCATGAGAGCATTTACTTTAACAGCCTACACACAGGATTCCAAAGACCTCAATTGTCTGAAAACCTTGGACTGGAAGGGATTCCGCGTCATCAACGAGGACGAGGGTGATCTAGAAAGTAACAAAGCCGTTCTGTCTCCAAATCTACGTGTGGCTCTGGATTTCAAAACTGGTAGTCTGACGGATCGAATCAACGTCGGCACAGGAGAATTGAAAATCCGTCTCGATGTGAAGATCTCGAAGGAACTGAAGGTCTTCCGAGAGCCTCAACAGGATATGACCCTATCCGTCGTTGAATCCCAGGTTTCCCACGAACTCCCACATGAACTGGCACAGCTACTGGATTCCGTCGGAAAAGCCCATTCAGTCCGCACCTACCTCTTCCCCGGCCTCCAAGATCTCCACATGTTTCAAGCAGCCCTCACCGGCTTCGTCGTCCTCTACGATGGCATGGCAACATCCTTCAACATTGCTCGTCGTAGAATGGTCGTCCCTATCTACAAGAAATGGGACGCTAATGCTACGCGATTGCAAGTTGTGAGACGGGAGAAGGTTATTCAATTGCTGGCTTTCTTTGAGGGGTTCAGTCATGGCGATTGTATGTCTTTCCCGCTCAAGTCGACGGATATCTTTGAGACTTCGGGGAAGAGCGGGAAGTTTATACTGAAGATTGTGGATGCGAAGTTTGCGATGCCGAAGGCGAAGAGGGAGGGGGCGGTTAGCGATCATGAGTTTGTGTGTTTGGATGTGCCGGAGTATCCGGGGGAGCATGATGATATTACTATTATATTTGAGACGGAGAGTGGTATGTTGTTCCCCTTTCCCTTTTTTTGGTGTTGGACTTGTGTCACCTTGATTGTTGGCTAATCGTTTTGTGTGACAGAGCGTGATAAATTCACGCAAACTCTCCCGGCGCCTGCGAAGGTGGCTTCTCGAATGGGATCTGTGAGGAGATAGATGATTCGAATCTCTCCCTCCCTCTTTTTTTCTCCACAACTACTTGAATGTTCTGAGCGAAATTTATTAGCTTTTATTTAGCATGGTTTGGAAGCAAGCAAGCAAGGGGGTCTTTCTCTTCTTCTTTTTTGATATATTTTTGTTGGATATAGATTCAACGTTCATATGGGTTGATGCATTTTCATGGCGTTTGTCTTTTGCCTTCTGGGGTTTACGATCGTTTTTATATTTGAGCGAGAGCATTTTGCGAGAGAGGATGATATCCATGTTGAGTAGTTTTTGAGGGGCAGATGAGAGAGAAATATACAACCAGGGAGAGACAGAGACACAATTATAACAGTATTGGTAATAAAAAGTGAATTTGAGATGGATTCGTTGTGATATTTTGTGATCTAGGAGGGCATGGACGGCTCCTACGTGTCTCGAGCAACTCAGCTGGCGAAGTACAGTTGGGGAGTCCATCGCTACTAAATTCACGTTCGAAACATATACGAATGTCTTGCGAGTTTTCCTTGACAATACTTTTAGCTGATTGAAGCGAGGTGCTACTTGGTGGACCAAAAAAAAGCGACAGATTTCGTACCTCCTGCCTAGCGAGGTCATTGTCCCGACCCTCTAGGGTAATTCAAAGCAATTACCCTACTTCCTTTGGGCAAATGAGGAGGCATTTTGAAAAAGTGCCAGTGAATTACAGAGGTTAAATTCACGGTGGTTTTGTAGGTGAGGTAAAGGGCGATGAACAGGGGCTCGCCTGGATCCACTTATCTATGGGTCCCCATTAGGCCTAGCGCTATTTCAATCTCGAGCTTCTGTCTTCAACCTTTGAAAGTACAAAGCACTTCCACTCCCCTCCATTACCTGTACAACAACTCCTTGACTGGAAGCTCAGGACTCTTATCCTGCATACCCTTGGTCACGGATTGCTGCCTAAAACTAAACCCCTCTCGAGTTCCCGACTACAAATACTGCCTCTACTTGGTTCCCTCGATCGCATAGTTTGCAAACCAACAAAATGTCGACCGCCAACCTTGTCAATCAAAGTCTTGACGACAGCGACGAGGAAGATGATAACTTCAATCCCCAACCTGCCGATGTCTCCGATGCTGAGGGAGGAGAGGACGACGATGATGCCGGCGCGCAAATACAAAATGAGGCATCGAAGGGAAGGGTGAACAATGATAATGATTCTGAGGATGGGGACGGCGACAATGAAAGAGCGCGACCGGTGCGGAATGACGACGAGGATGACGAGGAAGGTGGGGAGGAGGACGATGAGGAAGACGACGAAGAGGATGAGGATGAAGAGGAGATCTCAGTAGGTTTTCCCCCTTGAGAGCGACAAATGGAGCGGAGATTGCTGCCTTGGAATTTTCTGTCCCGGGGCATAACCCATGTGCTGTCAATTTGCGGTTACTTACCAAATGTAGGGTCCCAAAAGAAAGCGCGTAAAGCGAAGCAACCGAAATGTTTTCCTCGACGTCGAAGCCGAAGTGGACGAGGATGAAGACGAAGACGAGAACGACGATGATGAAAACGAAATTCGAGATAATTTCATTGCAGACACCCACCCAGATGATATGGCAGATCTGCCAGCAGGTGGTGAGATGGACGATAGACGGCACAGAGAATTGGACAGACAGCGTGAAATTGAAGCTAGCATGGACGCAGAGCAACAGGCCGAAGCGCTGCGATTACGATACGCCAATAAG
>LLCD01000899.1:0-14021 GCA_001414355.1 Hymenoscyphus salicellus
GGGAGTGTTTGGGGAGGGTGGGGGGGCGGGGTTTGGGGGGTGTTTGGAGGGCTTTGGAGGGGGTGAGAAAGGGGGGGTGCGAGAGGATTTCGAGGGCTTCGACGGCGGTTGGGGAGAGGGGGAAGGTGAAGAAGGATGTAAGAGAGGACGTGGAGGCGAAAAAAAGTGATGATGATTTTCGGGCTTGGTTGTATGGGTATGATACTGTGATGGAGGTGAGTATATCGATCTGAAATCACGAGTATAAGGATTGTGACTGACATATTTCTTTATAGACCAACAAATTTCTGGGCGGCTTGTTGGCAGGCAAGGACGATGAGTGAAGAAGTGGTGACCCAAGAGATCTTACCGAGGATCTGTACTGATAATATCCTTCGTCCTTTTTGCATCAACCTGTCAAGTGTACAAGATCTTGTAACCCAGAAAAATAGCTGGCTTTCCTCCTCCTGAACGTCGCTTGGATTGGAGTCGATGGAAGTACAGTTAGTTGTGAGTTAAGCTTGAATTTGGCTCTTTTCTATATACCGCCAAAATTTCCCTTGCTTTTTTCTTTTTAGCGAAGGAAGTTCGCTGCCGAGTGCAATTAAGAATTCAAGGGGTTAACTCCCGGCAACAACCCTGCATTCAACTTGTCCTTGAAATCTCATATTCAGACGCTATGGAGCTACTTATATTTGGATCTTAAAGATATATTTGTTTTGAGTATCTCTTTTCAACATAGGATTGAAATCACGATCGTGCTGGTTAAAAAGAAAAGGCCAATTCTCATCCCGATAAGCCACCTCCTATTTCTACAATACTGCCACTTGTAATTCTATTTAAAGCCCAGAAAATAAGACGGATTCCATTTTCCGATTCCATACACCGGATTCCGGGGCCGGGATTTGGGAAGTGAGCCATGTGAGATATGGGTACTTAAGTACTGGCGATGGAGCTGGCTGTCTAATACAAACACACGAATGGAAACCCCAATTTCCAGATCGGAACTTTAAATAATTAATTACTCTACAACCAACGGTCAGAAACATTTAGTTCTTGTATACTACCAGAGAATGATTTTCGAAGATCCGAAATTACGATGGAATAGTGTATCCAACAATATGACAACCGTCTACGAGTACAGGAGTTGCTGCTGACATAGCACTTTACTCTACTCAAGAGTCAACAAGGCCCCCGGCACACCGCGAGCAAGTCACAATGTTTAGGCATTCTCCCGGTGGAAAAAAAAGCGGCAGTAAATAGTGGTAAATGGATCCTTGCTCTAGCTTTCTAGTTAGTACTTCCTTGAATACTTTAGAAGATAAAACTTCAAAACACATAGGTTAACTTCCGAGATCTGGGGGCAATAAGATTGCGAGCTAGGGAGTATTTACTGCCGCTTTTATTGTCCATCGGGAGGCGCTTTTCTTTGCTTTTTTCCTGACCTGCAGTGTAACGTGTTTTCGGTGAACCAAATGGATTTCACGTGAGCAGATTCTGGGATGAGCCAATCACTTTCGCAGAGATTCTTCAACTGTAAGCCAATCATTTTCCCATCCTAGCTAGGGAAATGCCTATGAACTCACAAGGCTATCACACATTTCTTCCTTTCCACAGCAACTTATCGATCTCGAGAAAATTCTTCATCTCAATCACCTACACAATCACGATTTAACGGAAACATGTCTTCCAAATTGATGGCAGATTGGGACACTCATCATGATTCTATCAAGGAACTTTATATTGATCAA
Source organism: Hymenoscyphus salicellus (assembly GCA_001414355.1). Classification (NCBI taxonomy): domain Eukaryota; kingdom Fungi; phylum Ascomycota; class Leotiomycetes; order Helotiales; family Helotiaceae; genus Hymenoscyphus; species Hymenoscyphus salicellus. The sequence continues at coordinate 1,731 of LLCD01000899.1, forward strand.
GATATGGGGCTTCCAAAGCTTCGTGCGGAAATGGAGAAGATGCATGGTTTCAAGGCCTCGTAAGTACAGGTTTTCCACAATATAGCATCTTGAAAACAGCCTAATTATATCCATAGCAAGAACCAGTACCAGAGGCAGTTCAAGAAATGGCAATGGCGAAAGAACCTCACAGAAGAGGAATGGAAATACACTGGGAAGACTTTGAAAAAAAGAGAGGCGGAGTGCAAAGAGAGCGATGTTCTGTTCAATGGTGTTAAGATATCAGAGGAGAAGGTGAAGAAGGAGACATCCAGGCATTTTCTTCAGCCGTATCGTGAGTTTTGTATTCTATCAATAGCACTTGACATTTATTAACTTTCGCTGTCATCTAGACAAAACTCCTCCTGCCTCGCAATGCCTTGTCATTCAAACACCACGACCCAGTCAAGCTATAGAACCTGAAGAACAAGTGATACAAGTGGACCAGATTATGGAAAACCGGAAGCGCCAAAGAAGCGAGCACCCAGAAGAACAAATTAGCTCCAAAATGATCTGCAATACAAGTGAGTAGAACCAAACTGCGTCTTTTGCCATCTTAATAACAGTTCAGGACAACGAGACAAAATCCGACAAAACCATCTCGTCAACTACAGGCCTAGAGTAAGCCCGCCAATCAAAAATTCGAAGCTTCCTTATTTAGAGTTTGTTGACTATATCACTGAGTTGAAATTCGGTAAGGCACTTCACCATATAAAAATGACCGCTGCTAATGATGGTCCACTCAGAAATTAATTCTCAGCCACTTCTTCAAGGAGAATTCTTCGATTCTCCATCTCCTTGCATATTGCCGACCACTTTCTCGCAAGAATGCAACGACTCTTACTGGAGTTTGAATGACGACTATGATGGAATACTGTCCGCCAGTGTGTCCGAAGACTCTTTAACTCAAGGAAACGGCAAATTCTACGAATCATTTGCGAACCTATTGATCGACCCTCGTCGAGGAACCAAAGAAGATGACTTTGACAGACATGATGCCAACCTAGAACTTCAAAAGAACTTGCCAGGCCTTCTAGCGAACATGCCAGAAAAGAACCCGGGCGAAATCGAGTCAATCATCAACACTCTTCTTGGCCCTCCTCAATTCAGTGCTGGAATTTGTCTCTTGCAAGTCGTGGTGTATCTTTACTCCAATAATAATCTCACGGTCGATTCTTCCAATATGGTCATGAAGTGGATAGTTGCTAAAATACCCCTGAGCAACCTCATCACCATCCTCAAAACGAAACTTCCAACACTTCAAGAGTTTCAGTCAAGACTGCTACTATTTGCAATTAAAAATGATCTCATTGCAATTGTGAAGGAGCTCATGGGTCTCGATAGCTGGATGCGGGAGATGGCTCTGTCCCAAGAGTATTTATTTGCTTCTATAAAATCTCAAGAGAATCTTGCGATGACTGAGCTCATTCTTTCTAGCTCGAGTGAGGATGTCAAGAAAATAGTTTTCAATTCGGTTCACTATAGGCATATGAATTGGTGGTCAATCGGTAAACACATTTCCATTGAGGCTGCTCAACTTCTTCATCATGAAGGTATAAACCTCTCAACTAAGGGTATGCGTGGAGACACACTACTCGACTATGCCATTAGTCGCGGCGATATTAATCTGGCTCGATATCTCATCAGCATTGGAGTAGGATGTCCAACACGTGGGAAAAAAAAACGTATAAATCACCTTGTATTCGCAGTATGGTGTGATCAAGTGGACATGGTTCGCGTCTTTCTTGAAAACGATTTCCCCGTGGATGGGATGATTGAATGGAATTTCAACCACTATGCAATCGTCGACAGAATCGAGCTTTCTGTGCCCAAGTTCCCAGCAACAGCAATACAAGCAGCTGCATTTATTGGCAATATCGATATTGTCAAAGAGCTAGTTCAAGCTGGCGCCAACGTCAACGAGCCGGCATGTGGTCTGGACGGTATGACGGCGCTTCAAGCTGCTGTCGAGTTCAACAATATTACTGTTGTTGAATTCTTGCTGCAAAATGGAGCTGCAGTAAATGCCCAAGGAAATACATTCACAGGGCAACCGCGCACAGCTCTATTGGCGGCCATCGAGAATAACAATGTTCCAATCTTCGACATACTACTAAAGCATGGCGCAAACTCAAACGTCCCGGTTATAAGTAAATATGGCACAACTATTCTCGGAGTTGCCAGTGTTCAAAAAGAATCCTCGATTTTTGTTCCGACACTTCTTGCTCGAGGTGCTGTTGATAAATTTAAACTGGATCCACAATTAAAGGCACGCTCTATGATACTGCAACTTGAACGAGCGGTTTTCGAGAACGACCTGACCGCAGTGCAAGACCTTATTGAAAGTGGTGTAGCCGTGGACATGCGTCTAATTAAATTGCGTTGGAGTACTCATCCAGGTGTCAGATATACTTCGTGGAAGGAGGGCATTCTGGGAGAGGACACAACCACGATTCTTCACAGCGCATTGAAGACAATGCAATGCCATAAAACCTCAGATTCGTCAATTTTTAGATATCTGATCAAACATATTGCTGATATAAACGAACAAACCTATGACGAGAAGACCCCAATTCTTCATGAAGTAGTGGATAGTGGGGATCTTGGGTTGGTAAACGTCCTCCTAGATGCGGGTGCGAACATTGACTTTGTATGGAATTGTTTTGGAAGAACGAGGAGCACAGCTTTGATGACCGCTATCTGCAAGAGAAACTTGGATATGGTTGTCTTGCTGCTGGAGAGAGGTGCTGATATAAATCTGGCCTACAAACAGCATGCCAACTCCGACTTTGTTGAGTCGCCACTACAACTTTCAGCCTTGATGACGATTGAGCCTGATATAACTAAGTTACTGTTAAGTCAAGGGGCTGACATTAAAACAAACAGGAGAAACTGTGAAAATTCTTTTTATGGGATTGCTGTTAGACGAGCAAATCACAGTCCTTTTTATATGTCTGTGGTAAGAGAGCTTTTACCAAAGGTAGACATTCAAGAAATAGAAATTGGGTTTTGGTGTGCAGCTGTAATTGGCGACCTGATTCTAGTGAAGCTTTTCTTGGACAGCGGTGCTGATATCAATACGATTCAGCTCTCTGGGTTTAGGATGGAAAACACTGCTCTAGGAATAGCAGCCATGCACGGTCATATTAAAATTGCCGAGTTTTTATTATCTCAAGGCGCAGATGTTAATCTTCGTATTGAAAGCAGATATACACCGGAAACAGCGTTGGCCTGTGCTGCTGCCGGAGGTAAGCTCGACATGGTACAACTTTTGATCAACAATGGTGCGGATACTGATCTTCCCCTGGTTGATCGTTATCATTCTGCACTCAAACGCGCTAAGAAGATGCATCATTATGGGATAGTCATGATACTTGAGAAATACATAAAGGAAGCTTGGGAAGAATGGAATCAGCTCCGTATGTTGGAGATGATCTAAGGCAAGGATGAAGAGATTGTTTTGTGTTTGGTTTCCGATTTTAAGCTTCCGGATGATGTTGTTGTTAGTTTGTTTTGTTTACGAACGTGGAGTTTTATTTATCTAGGGCATAATGAGATGAGGATAAACCTTATTTTAGTCTGCATGTATCGCAATTGAGAGGTTAAGAAGTTGCAAAGCTCAATCCCCGGCACCTAGCCAGTCTTGAAATTCCGCGGAGGTGACTTTTAAAAGCGAACGTCGCGAAGGCTTGCAAACTTGGATTTTGACTTTGGTCTTGAGACTGATTTATTTAATATGTCTTCAACGTAGCAAATTCTAGCTGAGTCGTTGATTTCTATTCTATGGAATTCTGGCATCCAAGGGGAAAGCCAAAAAGAGGGACAGTGTCTGCGAGAAGGATGATGCATATCAAAACTCGCAGTATATAAGATATGATTTCATGAGAATCCAACTAGGAAAATGGAAGCTGATTGTTATAGCTTCCAGGTTAATAGTCCTACATTGTTCTAATTATCCATGCTAATTTACTGGAATTCTCCTAAAAGGTTTCGAGCAACGAGTGCTGATTAGGTAGGTGCGAATCTTTTTACTACCACTTTAATTTTAATGTCTATAGCGAGAAAGCATATATAAAAAGGGTGCCAGAGCAGAGTCTTCGCTTCATTTGGTGGTATGGACCTTGCTTCCAATAATTAATTACTCGACAACCACCGGTCTTAAAAACTTAAATCTTTGTATGCCACGGAATAATGCTTCATAATTATCTCGATTCACGAAGGAACAATATAACCGGGTTTAAACAGGTCTTCTACAAGTATAATAATAAGGAGTACATTTTTGCATTTTCAGCGGTGGTCTCGGCGGTTGGCCCCTCGTGCATATTTTGTTGCAATTCACGGTAATTTCTAGTGGTTAATCGACTAAAAATAAAATAAAATAAAAATCATATTATCTTTGCCTGTAAACTCCTGGTATTTAATTTTAAGCCTAGCGCAAGAACTTATCCAGTGCCTTCCACAATATAAAAAATTACATCTTATCGAGCGAGATGAGACTTATGTTTCTAAGATTGTTGGTGAAAACTGCTCGAAATTGCAGGGGTTTAGGTAGGGCTTCACTTCATACAATGGAGAGCGTTTTCCAGTCAATTATAAATTTCACGAGTGGTCATGTTTGGGAAACAAATTTCTCTGGAGAATAAATGAGACTAATTTTACGTCGCTTGATTAGGTTCTCCTAAGTTCAATCGTCTACTAGAAAAAGGTGAGTAATTCAATTAGATACAAGAACACACCGCCAGACAGGGCCAGCAAAAACCAAAAAGAAGTGACTAGAACATAGCACCTCAACGAATTTAAACTCGGGATGCACTTCGGGAACTATGTACACAGTTCTCGTTCGAACTGAATTTCGTCTTCCAGCTCAAATCTCTTCAACGAATGGACCTCTGATATTTTACATCCCCCTCGCTTATCACTCACTTCGGAGCCCGTTCCCACTCACCCCGTTCAGCCTCCAACCCCAACTTTCAGACTTGAATTTACCTAGCCTAGGCCAAGCCAAACCAACTCAAAACACTCGCCTCGTGCGTCGGAACCACATGCCCAACACCCTGAGCCGAATACGCAACAAACTTCGCCCCATCCCCAAAAACCATCTTTGTGTACCCCTTCAACGGCGTATCCGTCTCGTTCCTCGTCCACTGCACCCCAAGAACATTTGTCCACTCCTTCACCTGCTCGATCAAGCTCTGATAAGCAATGATATTATCCGCAGTTCCAAACCAAGTTTGCATTCGTGGATAACTCCCATTATACCCCGGATACCCAGCTCTCACTAAATCTCCCCATTGCTGAGCTGTTTTCTGTGTTTTTCCTCTCGCGCAATCCGTAGTTCCTGTACTAGGAGAGGATCCCCCTGTGCCCAGGAGACAGCCGTAGGGCATTCCGGAGAAGGGTGCAACGGCTGCAAAAACATCTGGGTATGAGCCTGCGAGTACGTTGCTCATAATTCCACCAGAGGAGGAGCCAGTTGCAAAGACCTTTTTCGGGTCGGCGTTGTATTTGGTAATGGTGTACTTGACCATGTTGGCGATGGAGAGAGAGTCGGAGCCACCATTGTGAGTCAGGGAAGCATTGGTGTTTCCATCAAAACATCTGTTATCGCGAGTTGCTGAGGGGTAGATCAAGATGAAACCCAATTTGTCGGCTTGAGCTGGAAGTTTTGTTTGTGAGAAGTATTGGGATCCGGAACCGGAGCAGCCGTGCATCTTGAAAGTGGTTAGCGACTTAGTTGTTGCCACTTGATGAAAAAGATCTTACTGCCACGATTATCGCAGGGCTTGAGGCCACTTTGTCTGGTACGTAGATGGACATGCCGACTGAGCCAGGGTTGGAACCATAATTTGGCACTGAAACAAGACTCGCTCCCGAAGCGATCGAATAGACCGAAGCAAGTGCAACCAGTAGTGATGAAAATGAAAACATCGTGATTTCGGTCGATAAAATTGCAGAATAGACTGAAAAGTTAATTATGAACTGTTGCTGAAATATTCAAGCGTCTTTCGAAGAGTTTTTGTACCTGCGTCTACTTCTCTCGCTTAACCAAAACAGTTAACTACTTTCCGCATATAGGTCTTACCCCGCGCCGCCGCACTTTCACGGTCGCATCCCAAGATAATTATTTTACACGCTGACCGTCATTGTCACAGTGGCTGGATTCGCGGTATGAATTTCGGTACTTTTTAGTGTTTAAATTAGATTATTAGGCTATATTTAAATCGTGTGCCTTGGGGTATATCATTATAGCCTGTAGGAAATGAAACAGTAGCACTACATCAATGACTTCGGAAGAGAGAAACGGGACTTTTGAAAAAAAAATTGAGGATTAAATTTGGAAGTTATACTATCGAGATCTTCATGACCAGTGTTGAGACAGGTGGAGTTGGATATCAGGCTGCACAATAAAGATAACAATGCCACATGAAGATATTCGAATGTGAAATTCTGGATTAAAAGAGCTCTATATTGTTCGAAATTCTTCGTGAGGTAATTTCCGGCAGATTTGCAAGTTGCCTCTATACTGTAAAATCCGTACCAAAAATGCTTGGAACTTATCAAGTAAAATTTAATATAGTGCAATAGGCAGGCGTTCAATAAACTAATTATAAAAGAAATCTAGTTGCCATTACTTCGCCTCGCCAAGCAAACAAAACACTATCCATACATTTTTTTGCAAAAAATGAAACCTGGCCTGTGATGAAAGGTACGGAAAAATCAGTGGACGTCTCTTTTTTCCTCATTGTGGTAATATGCAATTTCTTAACAACATTATCCATCTAAAAGACAAGATAAAAGTTTACATCAATTGAAATATCCCTCATGCGTTTCCCCGCAATTTCATATTTTTACAATACCCTTAAAATCCCAACTCAGAGGGTCTCTCGTAATCTCATACTCATAGATCTGGCCCTGCGAGATCCCATAAACTCGTCGATCATAATTCGTAGCCATAGCAGTGATGTTGCTGATGGAATTCGTCATTTTCGGGGTAGCTGCGGCATTCCAAACATTACCAGTTCCCACCATGACCTTCAGGGTTCTCACGTCCCTTTCAAGGTAAAGTCCGAGAACCAACAGATCTGGCCAACCAGATGTAGTTGTTGACTTCAATGTCGTCGAAGCAATTTCTAACGGTGCTTTTGGTGGTGGTTGGTTCTTGAAAAAGCCGCCTTCTATAACAAAGAATTATCTGTCAGCTCATTGGTCCATTAATACGGTGTAAGTAGCATACGGTTCTCCCATTTCGACCTATCTCTATCTCGATCTTTGTCCCACGTATATTCTGCTATATTTCCTGCACTTCCTACATAAGCCTTCAAATCGGTAGTTGTATTCAGACTAAAATCGTTTCCACCGGGCGACAATGACATCAAAGCCATGCCTGTACCTGGCTCAAACGTGCTTTCCAAGAAGTTGTCGCCGGACCATCCTTTTCTTGCGTATGTGTATTTTAGGAGTTGGTCCTTGGTCTGATACAAAAGGACTGGCGAGTTGAGGCAGCTCGTTCTGTTAGAACATCCCCAATAGTAGGCTGCAAGTTCAGAACCATGCAGGGAAAAAGATCTCGGTGTTTTATTCGTCAAGTCTCCCAAGTTCCATTTGCCAGCGTACGGGTCTCGCGTCCAGAATTCGAGAAGCTCGTCATTTATTGATGTTATATAGACATTCACCTGCGTCGTATTCGCGAAGATTGTGGACGTCCATGCACATGCTGCAATATGCGTTCCAGGCAGAGGATTGTAAACGTTGTCTATCGCGATTGGTGAAGGTGTCCACGTAGTAGTTTTCGGATCCCAAAGTGACATGACAATGGAATTATTTCTGTCCTGGTAGAAGACACCATAGTACTGCAAACCACCCGAAGTCCAATTGACTGATGCTAAAGATGAGTTCTGCAGTATATTTGTGGCGGGTATTATGGGCGGAGCAGACGTTGCTGGAGGAGAAGGTGGTGGTAATGGGGGTAGTGGTTTGTTGTTGCTCCTCTTTTTTGAAGTGACTCCGCCTATTATCCCTGCGATAACAGCCATAACCAGGAGAGTCACAATCCCAGCAATGACTATGAAAGACTTCTTCTCGAATCCAAATATCTTTTCCGGCACATCTTTAGCAAAATCTTCGTCGATTATTGTATCAGTTGTATATGTGAATGGTGGGGTCCTGAAGTCGAGTTCAAGACCTGAGGTTCTGTCGGCAGGCTCTAGACCAGAGTTTCTGAAGTCAAGCTCTAGACCCGGTTGATTTTCGTGGTTCTGTACTGGTTCAAGTGTACACTGCTGTTGTTGATTGATCATATTTTCTCGCCTTCGGTTCGTTGTCGATAGTCTTACTCCAGTAGAGTGCATGCCCAACCTATGGAAGGAACCTCTCGTTCTCGTCGAAATTCCAGTTCATGTACAAATAGCAAGAATACAAAGTGATTGAATTAAAAGTCGCGCTATTAGCCATGCCAGCTATATATGACTTGTTGTTAATGTCAGGGGCTCTCAGGCTCGTACTCAGCGTTCCAGTCAAATCCTTTCTTGGCGTTGTTTGAGAGGTTAAAGGTACACCCAACGGCAACTCCGAGCCTCGTAGAGTATGGGTACTTTTGCTCTGCTCTGGAGATATTTCAAGATCGAAATTTATAGAATTCTAGCACTAAAGCAAAATAAGTTGTCTTATACAGGTAATGACCTAAATCTGAAGAAGCCATCCAACTCTCTTTGAAAATACTGCCAGAAACTGCCTCCATATCTACAGAGTAGTCTTGCAAAAGTCACCCAGTGTAGTGGGAATTTCCCGTTGGCAATACAGATCTTATTTCACAACGTGACATGAGTAGTACTTTTTTACGGAAGTTCGAACTGATCAAAGGAGACTGCAACCCCGTGATACTCTGGTTTTGAAACGACTTCATACCATGTCGCACCGATTGCTTAAGTAGGAAGAAAACCTCGAGCTGGATCCAGTTTGGTGCAGGTTCTGCCGGAGCCTTGCTGCACGAAACAATTGCTAGAAGATGAGGCACAGCTTCGTCAAATTTTACGTGAACCCGAGTGGGATGTAATAGACGCGCTTACCGTTATATTGATCGAGTCGCACATCATCTGTACTACTCTGAAGATATCTCCATCGGAGAATAAATTTTGTTTTTACATTTAAGTTACTTTAGGTCAACTTTATTATAGATACATTCTTACTTACTATTTCCCCAGCCCTAGGCTCGTTCCGTGGGTGCCGAGGCATCAGGTAGACTAATTCTGACATCCCGCAAAGGAAGCGAGAATTCATAGTTTGAAAGCGGACTTTTGTTTCCTCTCTTGAAACATAACAGTCAAGTTAGGCCATATCGCTGCATGATGACAACCAAATAGCCGACTAACTTCTTATCGCTTCTTGTAAGATCCGCAAATGTGAATTCCCGCTACCAATGTTGAGTAGCAGTAATATTGCCGCCAAAGTGTATTCTAGCCGGAACGCATGCGCAAGTGTGGAGTGAGGGAAAGAGAGTCAAGTATCAGGAAGCCATTTTCGGGAGGAAGGTGCATATGTAAGAAAAACCAAGAATGATGCGGTCTCGGTGAGCAGAGTACGCAATGGCTCCCGTGGCTGGTGTGATGGATATTATTGGATGTATTAGAAGGTAAAGCAATCTTATTGGCTGCATCTACTCGCTTCAGCTACAAGAGCCCACCGCGTTCTCTACAGCACCTCATGGGATACGGAGGCTGGGAGGGTCGCACCTGTTCTTGTCGACTTCCGTTACTCGGGGGCGGAGGGTGCAGAGGAAAGAGCGAACTCAAGACTATTGTGGCCATTCGGTCGAGCGTTGTTATCCTTGAAGGAGCGACCCTCAACCTCGACCCTGAAACGAAAATGTACCGACACTTCGTGGGCTGCAGAATATGACAGTTTTTCTCCCCTTTGAAATCTACAGAATCCGACCAATATCAGCCACGCAAATCAACCGCGAATAAAATCCTTCAACCTCTCGGTCCCCTGCTTGCAAGAATTCTTCTCAAAAGATTCTTTAAAGACCTTTCCTAAATCAACCCTGGTTGAATTATCAAAATTACTCCTAATCAACAAAACACGACACAAATACCACGAGGAGTCCCTTCGCGTCATGGGTAGCTCAGCATATCTTGCCAATAAAAATGAATCACTGGCTGATTCAAGAATCGAGACTTTGGACACGCTATCTGTCAGTGTAATGAAAACCCTCCAAATTCTTTTCGCGGGAAAACAAGCTTGTAAATCGAAGCGAGACTTGGGTTTTATACGAAGATACCTTACAACTGACCATCGAGTTCAAAATCATCGGAATAAATAGTTGTTAGGACACTTTTGATAACCCCCATGTATACCATGATAGCAGTCGAAGCTTTCCGAGAAAACTTATGAACACTAGAGATGAAGCTCTAAAGAAGGCTTTAGCATTTTGGAATTGGGTTGTGACCTGGGCGAGTAGCTGTTTGGCTACATGTTTAAGGTTTACTTATGGGTATCTCAATGTTGATCTTTTTACATGGTTCTAATATTTGTTGCAGGCCTACATATACAAAAGACAAACTGGTATTATACATTTTATTTAACGCTGTAGCTTCTGCTTACCTCATGAGTCATGGCTGCTTTCTCGTTTTTTTCTCTCTATATCATAAATTTGCTTATTGCTAACAAAACTATTATATTCAGTCACCGTGTAATTGCGTCGTATTGAGGATATTTGCCATGTAACCACGAAACCTGGCCTCTAACCTCCGTAAAATTCCAACGTAAAGTTAGGCATCGGCAGATGATGATGTGCAGAATACGAAGTTTCAATTGTTGGAGTCAAAGTTCCAGGTACAATGATTCGCTGTTCGCGAGAAGTTGTACCAACACACAGCCTCAAGGTGGGCCCCGAAGAGCCCTGTTTTCTGCACGCATCGGAAAAATGTATACACGACAAACAACACCAACAATTCTGACCGCCAATTAAATATCAGTGATTGGAAAATGAGGCTACGAGTGAATAAGTCTTGCTTCGTTGGGTGGCGAGGTTCAGTTGTCTGTGCGTGGTTGGTGGCAGGACACTTATCAACTGTACAAGCCACCACAATAACCTGTACTTTCTTGTTCACTAAAACAGATATCGCTCAAAACTTTGTGTCACTTGCGAAGTTTTTTGCGAAGTTCTACATACTGCTAGCTTTGTACATTCGATTTTCTGCTGCAAGTCCATTCCTCGCTACCACCGTTAAGATGGCGGAAAGTACAGACCAAATCGCTCGAGAAAGCAGGTTCCGAGAGGATACCATTCCACTCAGCTCTCCAGCTGAAGGAACTAATCTCATTCGCTCTCATTCGCACCAAAACAGCAAGGACACAATAGTATGGGGATCGAATGGAACGCCACCCATGTCGGCAACAAGCACAACTTTTCAAATTTCGCCGGGAAGAGACCCCAAAAGATCTCTCTTGGTAAACTTTGCTTCGGATATCGGAGGTTTGCTGAGTGCATTTTCCATACTCGTCGCTATAATTATTACTCTTGGCATTTTCAATGGAAAACCCGAGCAGGACTGGAAGCTCAAGATGAATTTGAACTCGCTTGTCGCTCTCCTTACCACGATTTTGCGAGCTTCAATGTTAACAGTTGTATCAGAAGGTTCGGAAAACACACAACCCTTCTTGAAAACCAGGACACGAGCTAACCTTTATCAGCTCTTAGTCAACTCAAATGGACGTGGTTCTCTGATTTTCGGCCCATCAACGATCTCGATGTTTTCGATCAAGCTACAAGAGGTGTGTGGGGTTCATTAAAAGCCGCTTTTGCTATTCGAAAGTTGTAAGTGGCATCATCTAGAATCGGTAAAGATTAAGCTAATATCCCACTGTAAAGCCATCCAATTATTCTCGGTTCGGGTATCACCATTTTGTCTTTGGGTATTGGACCATTCACCCAACAAGCGATCAAATCGGTCTCATGTCACTTGCCCATGGCACATATGACAGCATCAGTCCCCGTCATTCATTCCGTTCTCGGTTCTGATACGATCGTATTTGGCGCTTCAGAATTTGCGCTTGACTCTGGTACAAAAGGGGCTTTGATAAACGGAATTTCCAACCCAGGCAAAGATACATCGAAAGTATCCGTGAACTGTCCTACTGGAAATTGTACTTTCAATACGTTTGGCGGTATCACGCATTCTTCTCTTGGGCTATGTACTCGCTGCAAAGATACTTCTATGCAGATCCTAGAGGGTGGTAGCACGGATGAGAGTCCTGGAACAAACTTCACCTTGC
>LLCD01000900.1:0-14020 GCA_001414355.1 Hymenoscyphus salicellus
ATATATAGGACGAGAAAGATTGAATTTTAAGTAGCAGTGCTTTTGCGTGAGTTGCTTTATGCGACATGATGCGTGCTTCGACGCTACACATTCTAGTATGACACTGTGCTAGAGAATACGCAATGCTGATATCATAGGTGTACATTTGGAAGAACGGATAGGCAGAGTTTCTCATTCTTTAAGGTTCACGGACAACATGAGTAAGTTAACCCAGACGAATTCGCACAATCAAAGGAAAGAAGGTGCACTCGGCGTAAAGCTCTTGTTTCTTATATCACCTAGGTTCCATTTTATACTTCCCATCTCCATAAGAGGCAGTGTATAAAGCATTATGTCTAGGCAATAACAGCACTGTGGTCTAAGTGTTCAACAAAATCAAGTTGCAAAAATGCAACACTTGTTTTTTTTTGCACCTTGGTTTTCACCAGGTGCCCACACTCGGAATGTTGTTTCTTCTGTGGGAATTCATCAAGTTTAGTTAACTTTTTAAAGCTTCGAAAGAGATACAAGGATTATGAAATGAGAAATCGACGGCAGAGTTTGTAATTAATAAGAAAATGAACGGGACAAGGAGAAGAGTTTTCAAGGTGTTGTTGAGCTGCATTCATGTCCTGTTTCTAGGGAATTACTTTAGGTTTTGCTATGTATCCAGAACAAAATTGAGACTAGAATGCCAAAAAGGTCCGCGAGGAGCATTTTTTGAATTTTGCCCTGCTGGGGAATTGTACTACATACATACGGGAGCAATGGAGGGGGGGGGGTTCAATTTATTAGAGATTGGGTTGTGGAATGTGGTTTGAGTAGGGTTTTATATAGTAGTTCATTGGGAATTTGCGTGCTTTGTCGGGTGCTGAGTTTGGTGTTTATAGTTGAGTTTAGATGAGAGAGTTTTGTAGATGGAATTGAGTTTAGAGTGGAATTCTAGAAAAACAGTACTTCGGTGTCGTAGTCTTCCCTTGGGAAGTGGACAACAATTCCTCCATGGTAGCCAGACCACCACCATTGGAGCCTAGGCTGAACGATTACGACCTGTCGTTTGGACCGTTGATTGAGAGAGAAGAACGCGTGAGAAGAAATCTTGCGGAGTTGGGAATATCCGCCCAATTTACATGGATAGAGGTTAGATTTGAACCTGCGGGGGAGAATTTCATCTATCTCAACTAGTTAGAGAGGTGTTCTATACTGGCTAGTGAGAACGATGAGAGCAGTGACATGAAACCAGATCTGAAAAGCCTTTGGTCTCCGCTTTGTAACGAGAAGGTGGTGCTGAGATTCGACAGAAGTAAAGTTTTCGACGGTAAAGTTCTCTCCAGGCGGGTGCTTTCAAGTCGAAGGAGATATCGTTAGGTGTATCTATCGAAGTTCTCGGCCCTCTTTCCTCGCCCAGTCTTCAGTCATTCAGTAATCAGCATAGCTAGATCTCTCTCTTCTTCCTTGGTATTCGACGCAGGGTAGCTGCATGGTCTCTCGCGACCCCATTGAATAGTGAATCTCATCAGCATAGGGTTTCTTTAAATATGCTGCCAAATCCCAGCCTTACATACACGTTGACTCTTTTTCCATAAAATTCTTCTGGATCTCCGACAATGGTTTTTGTTCCTTGAATTTGGCGTTTTGCTCCTGGTTTCCAGTATTTTTCGTTCATTTATTCTCCGTTTGACTAGCTACGTGGCAACTGGAAGCAAACCTTATCCTCTGGATTCCGTGGGATAGCAAATCTTGCAGAAATAAGGGTTCATAAATCTTCAGATAGTGCCTTTGGAACTCATTTCTCTTGTGGGCCTATTTGCAAGTATTACAAATTAAATTCTTTGCTACAAAATGCAATCTTGTACGCGAAGTTACTCTCTACGTGCCGTGTTGAGGTCCACAAAGGAAAACGGGATAATACATATGCTATCGCACTTGTGGTTACAATAGGAGATGCGACATGCGACTGGTGCATGGAGAAGACATTCCAGTAGTTATGTGTCTCCCGGAGGATCAAAGAAAGGAGTGTGTTACACCAAAGGACTTGGGGGCTCTAGATTTGGGAGTAGTTGTAGGAGAAATTTGTACAATTCATACTTAAAAACTGTAGTCCACAAGTTAAGCAAAAGTTCTCTCGACATTAGCATTCACAGTTTTTCCTGGAAAGTATGTCTGGAACCCATAACCTTTCACACCCATACAAACAACGCCCGATCATTGTGGCGCTTCATCCAATAAAAAAAACCCGAGCTTTGCAGCCCGTAACTGTCGCTGGCCTTCCATAAAGCGTCAAACTTCTCGAATAGTTCTGAAGTAACATGAATTTCACTCTCTCCTCCCGCTGCCTCCTTTTTGAGGATGTATGTCCTGATAAGGAACCGCTTTCTCATCGTTCCCCTCTCCATATTCGTCTCCGCATGCTCCTTCGCAAACTCCGCTCCCTTCCCATTTTGGTACTCTTCTGATCGCAATGTAGCGCTGTGTCTTGCGTCTTTTCTTTCTAGTTGTTCTTCGATTTGAAATCTCTTGCTAATTATCGCCAGCCAAATTGTGCCTATAGTCGACAAGGATCCATCTGCGCCCTCCTCCTTCATTCTTTTAATTGGTAATTTCAAACTTAGCTCCAACAAATCATCAAAAGACCTTCTGCTCGCTTGTGTGAGAAAGAAGAGCTAAATTATTAGCTGGAATCTATAAACTGCAATCTCCAATGAGGAACTGGGTTCTTGACTACAGGTGATGATGTAACTCTCTTTCTACCGAACCTGGAAGTGGTCAATTCTATATACATTGCTGGTTTGACTTATTTATCCTAGAATATCCCGGATAATAGTATTTATTGTAGTATGTGGACGCTGGGTCGTGATGGGTATTTGTCTCATACTATTCTACCAGAGGGTCTCGAACAAGTTCATTGAACAAAGTCATTTACTTTATAGTAATACCCGAATGATAAGACGGTGAGGTCCTAGCTCACTGAAAGACTAACTAGTTACTTCTTCATCAAATTCCTTAATATTTGGTGAATCATTTTCTGCCAGCGTTTCAAGGTGAGTGAAAGTTGAGGTGTTTTATTCTGAGGAAAGTTCTGGCTTATACAAAACCCAACGAGAGAAATGGTTAACGGAAAGGATCATTTACACAAAGCACCTCGAGTATAGTAGTACTCCAGAGACCATAAACACAAATTCCTTAAACAACAATGAAGGTAGAACCTACAAATCCGTAATCTCAAATTCCTTGTTGGTAAATCGAACCTTTACTCGCCACTTCCCAACCTTCAAAAAGTGTATTTACTAGATACCGGAAAATAGCTCGGTCAATGTACGGTGCCATAGGACTGTAAGAACTTGAAAAGAACAAGGATACGGCACTATTGTATCATCCAAGCAAATCCTGGGAAAGTATTCGTTGGAGATAACTCCTCTATCCTAACTTAAAATCAGTAGTATCCCATGGGGATTCTGGCTCAATGTTGAAGAATCACACGCGAAGATTGGGATAGCTGTTCTGCAAGTAGCAAGGGTCAATTAAGCTACAATGACCGTTAAAGTTTCAGTATTCGACTTTGGTAATTATGAGATTATATGTTTTTCTTTCCGAGACTAGGGTCACATCCAAGTATTCAAATCTTCTATTGGAATTCGACAGTGCAAACCCTTTCGACGGCAGAGCATTGAATTTACTTTACGCATTCTCAAGGGATCTTTAACGTTGTTTCAAGCTTATGGGTAGCCAATTGAAATCGTTCCAAGGATTCGAAATTGCTAAGATATGATACATCCTCTCGGGAGCATTTCTCCCTTTGCAAAAAAGTCTTCTGCCTTCATATTTGCTCTATTCTCGTTAGAATAACTCATTGGGAGAAGGGATTTGAAAGCTTTTGGTCTCCAAGTTCAGAAGAAAAGGAACCAAATAATGTGACTCCGTGTTCAGCGGTATAGTTTTGAGGTTATCCCGGATTTGTTTGGATTGCAGTCTCGTACCGGAAAAGCGCAATGCCACGTTTGTATATATATGTGAATGTATTGAGAGGTTCAAGGTGGAAGGTGTCTCAACTAAGGCGCATGATCTAGGAGTAGGATTTTTACAAGGTGATTGAAGAAATGGAAATGTAAACGAGTTTTAGAAAAAAATTACATCAATCGATCTCGAGCCCAATTTCCTATTGGAGAAACATGACTCCTTGGCAATTCCAAGCATCTAAATAAGTTGGTCTAGTTATACATAGCAGACAGCAAATGCCTGCCTTACATTTATGCGAACTACTGTCTAGTCGAGAAGAAAGGAATCTCACTTACCTAACTCTAAATAGACCATGAAACCCTCTGGAAACCGACAAACAGCTCAAACACTCGAAGCGTAATATTCAATTTGAAGTTACTGCAAAAATATGGAAACGAGCATTGTTGTCGTTTTTTGACCTAGTTTCGACAGTAATTCGAAATCCAAATTGCGGCAGTCATTTTCCGAATGGAAAAGGAAGCTCACCTAAACAGGTTTGGGGGAGAGTCACTGCCTAGTGGCTTCTGACTACCCTCTACTTTGACCACATCACCCCAATGGAATTACCTGCATTTCCCTCCATTTTAACGACATGCGTTCTTCCATTCGACCCCATATATATACTTCACCCCTAAATTCCCTCTTACCACTCCAACCAACCAACCAACGGCACAAACCCACCCACCTACACATACACTTTAAATTTGACCCAACCCAAGCCATCGGTTCGCTACCAAAAACCCAACCAGATCTCCCAAGATAGCTTATCAGTACCCCAGTCACCCTCTCCCCCCCTAGCACAACTTAGCCGAGCCACCTACTCCACACCCCTTCACGCCCAAAGATAAGAAAGGCTTACCACCAGGCATTTCACACACTGCACCTCTGTAATCCTCCGTAATTATTTATCTGGCCCAAACCCCCGGCCCACAAACAAACTTGAAAGACGGGACGGGGAAGCGAGGTGGGTTCATCCTGCATGTCATTTACGGAGTATTAGTCTTGCCTTGCCTTCAAAATTAGTTTTGTGATCTGGGGGCGGGGAAGTGGAGTATGATGTGATGTGAGGGTGGGCTGATGGGAATGTGTGAATTCGATGTTTGCATGAGGTGGTCGATTTTGAACTTTTCCAAAGTTTGTTTTGAGAGGGACTAAAATCTAAGGTATGTATATAGATACTTTGCCACGTTTCTCTAGGTACTTTTCCGCGGCTTTGGGAACCTAAGAAGTCGTGCCGGGGTATCCAATGCCATGAGGTATTGACTGTGACGTATCCGTGAGTCTAGGCACATGTACATCTGATTATGAACATGCCAAGTACGAGGCTTGAGCTTGGCAATGTAGTTCATGCACAGATATCAAAAAGTTATTTGATCATTGGATATTAATTGACGTTTAATAGGCGAAAGAGCGAATAGCAGCACTTGGAATGTTTAGGTGTGCGATAAGAGATAAGCTGGGATGCGGAGCTGAGAAGTGAAATTTCAGAAGAGAACTTCTATCAATACTAATCAATAGCGAGATATGTTTGAATAATTTTTGTTGTACAGTTAGAAAAAGAAATAGGTAAATAAATAAAAAAAGGTATCCTAAGAAATGATATATCTGTTTGTATAACCAAGACTCGTGCACAGATCACGATAGTTTGAAAAAGCAGGTAGGTCCTTTCCAAGAACCCACCGGATATCGCTCCCACACACCAACACACCAACTCCGTGCGCAAAATAAGTTTCCAATCCATTATAATAAATCCAAAATAAATCCATCAAAAGTTTGAGTCAAGAAGTAGTGCTTTACCGAGCTCCATTTGGAAGCTCTACCTTCTTCTCCTTGATCTCGTTCTCGGCAGCGACACCGTGTCGATCTCCACCAACACCAGTGTGAGCGGACGACTCTAGTTCTGGGGAGTGTCCGTTAAGCATTTCGCTGTGTTCGTGGATACCGTGACGATCCCTTGGGTTGACGTTGCTCTCGGTTCGCTCAGGCTCATCCTTGGCTGGAGTCCAGGCAAGGTAATCTCTGCGGACCTCAACGTAATCGTAGGCGAACTCTCCGAGTTGATCATCATCCATACCGAGAAGCTCAGCTTCCTCAGAAGCACGGAGATGAAGACCTGGAATGAAGTTGATGCCATATGCGAGGGCGGCGGATACAACGAAGGAGTATGAGACGCAGGCAACGATATAGGCGACTTGGATATAGAGTTGCTTGTAATTGTGGTTCAACCAGCCTCCGTTGATACCGTTGTTGACACCATCGAGTCCAATGATATAATCGGCAGCGAATAGAGCATTGAATACCAGACCGACTATGCCGGCCATGGCGTGCTCAGCGAGGACATCCATACTGTCGTCAATTCGGATCCAGAATTTGACTGTGGGTTGTTAAAAAAAGAGTCTCAATTGTAAATGATCGACAGAACTTACTCTTGGTGGAAAAATTGCAAATGAGACCAGCAGCAACTCCGAGGATGATTGAGGCCCAAGGAGGAATGAAACCGGATGCTGGAGTGGCAGCTACAAGTCCGGAAATGGCACCTGAACACCATCCGACCATGGACCATTTCCTCGCAAGACGGTAATCAAGAAGGCACCAAGTGATTGAACCGAACATTGCAGTCAAGCACTGTTGGGAATTAGTCTTTCGTGCAGCAAAAAACGGGCTTGGGGGTACTTACCGAGTTCCAGCATGCCATGACAGCACGGAGGTTAGCTCCGAAAGCAGATCCTCCATTGAATCCCAACCATCCAAACCAAAGTAGAATTGTACCCAGTGTAATGAGGGAAACATTGTGTGGTCTGAAGTTCAACATCATCTTCTCTTGACGTCTTCCGAGGACCATTGAGTATGCGAGGGCTGAAAAACCAGAGACGATCTCGACAGGTCCACCTCCAGCATAATCCAAAACACCGTATTTGAATGCCCATCCATTGACGTTCCACACCCAGCATGCGACTGGGCAGTAAACCAAAGTGGCCCAGAGGAATGTGAAAACCATGGCAGGAACCAGACGACCTCGCTCAGCGACGGCTCCCATAACAATTGCAGCTGTGACAGCAGCGAATTGCATCTGAACATAGAATTAGCCAAGGTTATACGGACTCTGGATTTTTGAGAAAGCTTACTTGGTAAAAAGAATATAAGAGTTCGGGAATGAGTGGGGATCCTGGGGAAGGAGTTCCCAATGTGCCCTTCAATCCAAAGTGTTTAAGATTTCCGATAAATCCATTTGTTGCAGAAGAGCTGAATGCGAGAGAATAACCCCAAAAGTACCACTGGAAAGTCATGATGGAGAATGAGCCCATACACGCCCAAATCATGGACAGAGCAGACTTGCGTCGTGCGAGACCTGAGTATAGGAAACCCAGGCCGGGCACCATGATCAAGACCATACATGCTGAAATCAGAATGTAAGCCTGATCACCAGAGGAAAACCATTGGTTCAGATTCTCAGTGGCTATAGTTCAAAATTGCGAGTCAGTTTGCTGCCGACTAGTTGATCAAAGGATTCGAAAAACCATGTGGAAAGAGATATGGGGGGGAGAATGCCCGTACCTGAGTCTCCACCGTTTACTCCTGTGCCATTGTATTCTGTTGGCGCTCCTGTCCACGAGTAACTTGGGGCGTACGACATCGTGAATATATATTCCCCGGTTCAATTGAGAACCTCGTTCCAAATGGCGAATGGAATGTAGATAAGGATGCCGAGATCGGCCAGTCAAAGCTCGTCGTTGCAATGACGTCGTGGTACGATAACCAATGCGGAGTTGAACAAAGAGTACAATATCGGGTTGTGAATTGTGTACAATAAAGGAAGGGGGCTGAAAGGAGGGTGTTGAGATAAACAAATCGAGGGGGTTTTCGGTCGAGATAAAAGGAGGACTATCAACGGGAGTCTTTGTCTAGCTAGCTACTCGATTGTTGCCGAAGATAGCAAAGTTAGTTGCACTTAGTCGATTCGCAGACCACAATGCGTCCAGAATGATATCTGGGCCAAGGAGAAGAAGTCGGGGATCGATATCTCTTTAGTACTTGTGCAGATCAGCCAGTGCCTGGGCAAATGCCCACCCAAGCTAGGTAGTGAGCAACCAGCCGGCGTGGTGGCGTGGAGGTCTTGATCCACCTACCCACGCAGAGCCAAGAAGCCCCGGGATGAACTGACCCAGAAGCTCCAGTTTTGAATGTTCAGAAGCAGATGCATTTCCATTTTTGCCGGGATGAGAAAAAGCAGCATGCATGGCGTTTGGTGTTTTTCTTAGCTTCCCCTCCAACAAAAGTCTTGACAGCTGCAACAGGAACGGAGCAAGGCTACGAGGACACCTTGGGTAGGTGGCCTTGCGACCTGCTTCCTCCCTGTCTATCTGTCCCATTTGCTCATCTGGGCAGATCTGTGACTGCTTTTGCATTCGCGGTACGCCCGCCCCGGTACCAAACTTCCCTGCAACCGCGTTGTCGACGCGGGATGCGATCAGGAAGAAGCGCTGGTGAGCAGCCTCATTCGCTGCTTTTGGAAAGCCACTCAAACTCCGGCTTCAGAAAAGCATCTAGAAGAATTGGAAACAATGCCGTCCATAGGGCGGGTATTTTAATTCGAACCGGAATCATCTCAATTCTCTACATGGCAGGACCCGGCAGACAAGAGTCTGCTGAGGGACCAAGAGACCTGGCATCGTTCCATTTGCTGGTGAAGCTCTGGTTATGGTTGATATTGATATCAGTGGAGAGTGAGTGACACAAATGCTGAGGTCTGGAGAAACGCTGCTATTGGCCACGCGGTAAAAGCTTGGGCCTGGATATAAAAATACACCGTAAATATGTGAAGTAAAATTGACAAGCGATGCAACCGACATCGCCGCCCTCTCCTGTTCTGACCGAAGTCGGCAAACACAACAAATGCACTTAAGAACCGGTGTAGACGTTGGGAGGGCTTGCATCTCTGCACGATGAAGCACAACTCTACCCTAAACTAGGGTCCTGGAAGAACCGGAGAAAAACTCTTCTCTCCAGACTCGATTTCCCCCCATTCTCCAAACTCGATGCATGCCATATTTCCCCATTGCAAGAGCCGCGGCAAGGCTGCGGCTGGACGTGGTGGGGGGAACACTGCTCCATCACCAGATTTCAAGCTCGGAGAGTGCGTCCAGGGGTCTCAATTTCCGCCCATCAGGTAATTCTTTTTTTTGTAGAATGTGGGGTACATGTCAGCCTGCGAGGCATGCAAGATGTCTGAGGTGAGATTTGTTTCATGCTGGCGTAACTCCCTATCAAAGACAATGCAAAAGATTTTTCTTAAGACATATCGAATGGTGGTGAGTGCCACGCTCGAGGCCTCGAGGACTCGAGGAGGATTTTGAAGGTTCAAGTTGACTTTCATTCAGCCCAGAAAGAATGGTTTGGTCAATCACGAGCCAAAGTCAAAAAGTGCTGGAGCTGGCAAACTGCACGGAAAGCATGGCCTTGCCGACATGGCCGGCAGCATTTTGAGGCGGACTCTACTCCGTATCACCAAACACCCATTACAAAGTACCGCTGTCTAATGCCGTACTTGACAACTCCAGACCCTGATCCTTCCTGCCTTCCTGCCTTCCCGACGTTCGACATCTCATGCTCCTGCTCCCAGGAGAAAGGAATGTGGCTTCTGTTCCACTTGAAATGATGAACCGTATTCAGGTTCAGGTACAGGTACAACGTAATTCGGTGCTGAGGTATTTGTTATCCAATCCTCGTACAATCCAGACCCCTTGATTAGTTGCTCTGATGGGCTAACGAAATTTTTCCAGCCGCGCCTCATCGGAAGACGAGGAATGATGTCAGGCGTGTGAGGTGAAAATGAAAAATACTTTCACATCAACAACAATCTCACCACAGCCAGCGCTGCGAGAGGTCAGAGATAAGAATCGCAAATCGCTTAAACTGGCATGGGCAAGATTCCAAATCGAGAATAGTCTTATCAGTCGTCCAAACCAGCCAATGGGAGAGACCGATGGATTTCCAATCCTTCTGACAAAATCTCTCGGCAGTCTGGACTGTGGATGCTGCCAAGCATGCATGGTTCAAGCCTCTTTTCCAAACTTCCACAACTTCAAGCACGGAAGCGATAACTTTCTTCCGAATCATCACGTGTGTGCCAGCACGTCTTGCAGCATCGCATCGTTGGCATCATGTTCACGCATGACAAGCCTTCCTCCATGAGATACTTCATAAAACCACCTCCCCTCTGAGCAACTATCTCATATGTACCCAAGTCACGCAATAATGGGTTCTCCTTGTTTTCAATACTAACCCTGTACCACGCGCTAGTCACATGAAAATTTCCCACCCAGCCAGCGAGAAAGAAGCACAACTACTACCACAAGCCACTAGGATCACAGAGCAGTGTTGCTTTGCCAAAACCCAGGCCAGCGAATCCCGCAAAAAAGATTTCGGGGGTCATCTGCCTCTGCTGTTGACTTCAATATCCAAAGGCCAACAAGGCTGGCACCTGACCAAATACGGAAGGGGACAACCTGAAAGAAAAAGCAATGTCATCTGGGCGGCCTCTCCACAACCTTGAATAGCTTTTACTGGGATATCAACTACCTCATCATTCAACAAGGTCTTGGCTCATGAAAAATTGAAATAGCAGAGAAAAGGACAACTTGAGCATTGACAGACAACCTTGTTGGATAGGGACAAGACCTGAAACCCACAGAAGCAATACTCATAGCAAAAAACATTGTTGACAAGTCCCCTATCTATCTTTTTGGTCTACTACCCCTGCGAAAGACCATAATTATAGACATTGGTGGTAGGTGGCCCCAGGCGACGAGACCTTTCGTAGTCGCCCGCGAAGATCTTGGAAATATCGCATTTATAACATCAACTCATTCCTATTCTCAGTCAGCCTGCAAAATTATTGGAGGCTCAAGAGAAGCCGGGGCGAAAGAAGGCGTTTTGCGAAGTTTGTTGTCGCGTTGTAACAAAATACAGCATTTTCTTCCTGTCCCTTTCCGGGGGATGTTCGATAGCACATAGTTGAGGAATGCGCAGAAAACCAACGGCCAATTCGTGCCGCGCACGAGAAATCAACGCGTTGCGATTGGAAAGCCGTTGTTGAAGGAGAAGAAGAGGAAAAACACGAAGAAAAACACGAAGAAGTCGCGTGGCCTCAGCTTAATCCGCAAGGCCTCCTGTTGTCTTTCGTGGCCTCGTCTCGGCCACCTTGACAGTCTTACTGGGGCCTCAATATATCGAGTTGTGCGCCGGTTTCGAACTCCAGAAGGCATTAGTAACAAGTGCTCTGGAGCTTCTTCTCGCTCTCGATATTACCGAATCTCCGAGGAAGACTCCTTTTAAGGGCAGGCAGAATTTTGGTCTCAGCTACTTGTGCATCTCTTTGGAAAAAAGCGCGTGAGGAACAGGTATTAGCCGAAAAATAAGGTTGCCCCTTAATAGCCGAACTCTGACAACCAGAACGCCATCATGGAGGTCCAAACCCGCAGACAAAGTGGAGAGGGTGAGTTGGTACAAGAAGGAGAAGAAGAGTAAGTAAAATCACCTGGTGGTTCCTATGTAAACTATCAGAATGGCGGCATAAGGCGTCACCTGCCTTGGATGCACAAACATGTTTCTTTCACTCCCCGCTCCTTGCCCAAAACAATCCGTAACCCTCTGTCTCCGCAACGCATCCCATGCTTTTATTGCATCTCTACTCACTCGCATTGCATAGCACGATGGACCCGAAGCGCAATTTCGAGCAGGTGGATATTGGATCCTTCCACCGTCAAAAATTCGAGGACCGCGTAAGGCAACACTCACCGTTCAAGATTACAGTAAGACTGACGGGATTCAGTTCCCCCACAAGGATGGCTTTCCGCCACCTGATCCGCCAGAGGTTGCGCGATGGAGGAATAATTTGTGCGCGCTCTCGCAAAGATTCAATGTGAGTGTGTGATTGGAAAACTTATCGAGATGATGCTGATTGATATCCAAAGTTATTTTTTGTGATTTGTGGCGACGAGATTCATGTTACCACCCCGAAGAATGTTGAGCATAAGCTGCCGGGCGAACCAGATCTTGTAATTCCAATTCCGGCGACCCTCGACTCATTTAGGGTTGAGGGCGACATCGATTTCAACCACGGACATTATGCCAACCATATTACCTGCGGCGCTCTGGGCAATGAGGAGATTATCCTGCTTTCTTGTGATGATGGAGATGTCGTCGCATTTTACACCTTGGCTATCTGGAACCGCATCGAAGCGTTGGACCCGAAGCTTGGGGAGAGTGCAGCCATTGAGGTCAAGCCGTGAGTTCAATATCCTTCCGTCTCCTCTTTCTCGCGACTCGCGCTAACTCCTACAGTTTATTTCATGAGAATGTCGGTGTGAGTGCTTGGGGCTTGTCGATCCACGAAAAGTCTCGACTTATCGCAGTTTCTACCAATCTTTCGCAAGTCCACCTCTTTGGCTTTGCCACAAAACACAGACCGAAGCCATCGGTGTCGGAGTCGATCGATCTAGAAACACTAGTTACCGCTGAGGTCTACGAAGACCTGAAAGATATATCCCCTTTGACGGCCGATGGTCATCGTTATAATGGCTATAAATTTATATACCAGATGGGCATTGGAGCTCATAATATCCCGAGCATTGCATTTGTAAGCAATGCTATCGGTGATGCGGAGCTGATTCTTGCGTCGGATGTTCGTGGAAACTTGGTAAGTCACCGAGCGTCATATATTTTGCCAGAAACGCGGTTCTGATTATTTTCTAGTGGAAGGTCAAGCTGTGGGGTACGGGCATACATGACCGTGCCGAACTTCTGTCACAGGGTACCGTGCCTGGAGAATGGTTAGTATCCTGTTCCATTGTTGAGATATAGGAAGGTCTTTTGCTGATTTCCTAGGGGTTGGTGTGTTTTGGTATTGCCTACGGATAGCTTTAAGCTCGCACGAAGCGCACCAGAAGCTCTTGGTCTCGACAATATAACCAATGCGGTACAATTTCGAGATCCGCGAGTGAACTACGGACCAGGGACATACCTAGATCTTAAGGATAGCATTTTTGAAATAATCGATCAGACAACCAGAATTCGCCTCAACATCCCCGGGATGTATAAGCTCGAAAAGGAGCCGGCAGATGGGGATTCAGAGTCGGACAAAGAGCTTCTTCCGGACACACCAGCAGCCTCTTCGCGCTACCCACAAGCTTCTTCTACCGCGCGTCGACGTTCAATTAACCTCCCCCTGAACGAACTCATCAATCATAACGTCACTGACCCCGAAACTGGGGCGAGAAGAAGGGTTGAAGAAGAGAGAGACCTAAACCATGAAGTCTTCCGTCAGATGGTCAACACAATCCCCTCGAAAATCCAGACCCAAGCCGAATTGAGAAGAATCACAAAGCGGGCTAGAATAGATGTAGACGCCCACCGCCCAATCCCCATCGAAACCACGCCGGAATCTCTCCAGGCATCGGAATTCCGCCTCCCCTCCGGCGCATCAATCCTCCGGACATTTAGTCACTCAGTTCAACTTACTCCTCCAACTCGCGGCCTTCCTAGAACGGTTTGCACACATCTTGTTCGTCACCCTCTTCGTCGTCTCCCGGAATTCCTGGAACAACCGAATAGATTGAATATGTGCCTTCAGATCGCACCTCTACACCTTGTAGTCGTCGCTTCTCAGGCTGGTGACGCCGCCATAATCTCTTTAACTCGCTTGGAGAGTGGGTTTTCTAATTTCGGACCAGTTGTGGGGTTTAGGGTTGAGCATCTGATTCCTTTCATCAGACATGTGCCGAGGAGTAATGATAGGAAAGTTTTGCTTGGGGTTGCAGCTAGTAGGGTGTTTGGTGCGGGTGGAGTGCGGGTTGGAGGGGAGTCTGGGGGTGAGAGGTGGAGGATTTTGATGTATTTTGCTGATCATTCGGTAGTTAGTTATGAGGTTTGGCGGGGAGGAAATGGGGATGTGATGATTATTTAGGGGGTTTTCTGTGCGTTTGATACCCTGGGTGGGCTTTTTTGAAGAAATGAATGATGAATCGTTGATTTTTCTGATGATAAT
>LLCD01000901.1:0-14009 GCA_001414355.1 Hymenoscyphus salicellus
GTAGTATGCAGCTGTAATTGCGTCGGCAGCAGTGATCCTCCCCGCAGCATAAGCTGCCGCCATCTCTCCTGATGAGTGTCCGACGACACCTTGAGGCTTGATCGACCAAGAGGCTAAAAGATCAACAATGCCAATCTGAAGAGCAGTGCAGACAGTCTGAGATACAGCAGGTGTCTGTACCAAGTCCTTTTCGCATTTTCCAGAGAGGACATCGGCGATTTTCCAGGTAACAGGTTGAGGGAACATCTCAAGAATTTGATCAAGATAGGTAATAGTGTTACGGAAGCGAGCATACTCGAACAATTCAGCGCCCATTCCATCCCACTGGGCACCTTGACCGGTAAAAACGAAACCTACGTGAATGGATTGTGGCGAGGAGAAGATGGTTGCGTCTTCACCTTGGAGTAGCTGGGCCTCGCCCTTGTCAACGACAGAGAAGGCTCGCTGAATAAATCGGGACCGCTTGGCGGCGAGAGTATATGCCACGTCGGCTAGCGAGTGCTTGTTAATGACCTTAGACAGGACATTCATATTCGCCTTAAGTGATTCTCGGTTATGGGCGGAAAAGGGGAGCAGGACAAGTTGACCGGTGCTTGCATCAGCCTTTCTGATCAGTTTTGGTGTGTTTCCAATGATAACTGGAGAGTGGTGGGCCTGGTGTTTGGCCCCATTCGTTCCATTGGTACCGTGGCCATTCGTCCCATGTCCATTTGTCCCACTTTCAATAGCCAGGCTGACGATACCAGGCTTTGCGTACAGCGGCAGGACATCTTGAACGTGTGATATAATGCAATGTCCGTTTGTACCACCAAAGCCCGCGGAGGTGACACTGGCTCTCTTGAGGCGATCCCTAGGCCAAGGCTCAACCGTGGTGTTGACACGAGCCTTTGCCTTGTCAAAATCGATGCGAGGATTTGCTTCTTTGAAGCCCAGTGTTGGAGGAATCTCGCCGGCCTCGAGAGACACAACGACCTTGAGTATACTAGCAAATGCACATGCGCCCTCGAGATGGCCCACGTTTGTTTTCACGGATCCCACGATGAGCCTGTCTTCGAAGGTGCTGGGTCTGGTAGGCCCAAATACATTTCCCGCCGCGGCAACCTCAGTCGGATCTCCAATCCGGGTCCCAGTCCCGTGACATTCCAACATCGTCGTCTTCGACGGATCGAGACCGGCATTTTCATAGCTGGAAGACAATCCAAGTTAGCAAATAAATCACAAAGGTACGTTTGTTGTAGCAATGGGAAGATTCGGCACTTAAGGGGCTCGTGCGAGAGTCACGTGGCTGAACCGAGAGTCCCAATCTTCGGCTTTTTTCGGCTTTGAGGGCAAACAACTTGTTGAGAAAACACCACAAAACTTACGCCTGTCGGATCACAATCTCTTGTGCTGGACCACTTGGGTTCGTGATTCCGACCGTTCGCCCGTTCGCATTGACCGAGGTGCCCATGACGATGGCGCGAATTGGAGAAGCATCTTCAATGGCTTTGGAGGTCTTCTTCAGGTATAATGCAGCAAAACCTTCTCCACGCGCATAACCATCAGCTGATGCATCAAAGGTATGACTCCTGGAAGTGGGTGACAGAGCACCCAGCTTTCCCATGGCAATGTGGCTGTTGGGATCCATAATCCAATTCGAACCTGCCACGATGGCCGAGTCGCAATCGCCGTTTCGCATCGAAGTGATGGCCAAGTGTAGAGCATACATGGCTGAAGTACATGCACTGTTGATGAGCAGACTGGGCCCCTTGAGGTTGAAGATATAATGAAGCCGGTTCGCGAGCATATTTGGGAACGAGCCAGTGGCAGAATACTTCTCACTGTAATCCCAATCCCGAGTCTGCGAAATGTAATTGTCGAGACAAATATCGCCTACGAATACACCAGTTCGCGAACCCGATACACTGGCCCATGTGTCTCCTGCACTCTCAAATGCTTCGTATGTTACTTCTAGGAGTTTGCGTTGTGCCGCATCTAAAGTTTCCACTTCGGTAGCGGTAATTCCAAAAAACGCGGGGTCAAATAGCAATGGATCTTCGTCCAACAGATAACCGGCGCTGGCCACTGCTGTTCCCGGTCTCTCATTGTTCGGATGATAAAATCCTTTGGCATTAAATCGTGGCTCTTTGAACTCCATTTGGACATCTTTTTGCTCCCGTAGAAATTCCCACAGGCCGGGGAGGTCACGAACGCCACCTGGCAATCGACATCCTGCAATTACCGGGTAAGCTTCCAGATATTAACCACAAGGGGGAGACTCTAAGTGACAACGACCAAAGAAGAGAACTGCTACTTACCGACACCAACGATGGCAATCCCATCCAAACCGGGTGTTTTTGGGGCTGACATGATACGCACTGGGGAACAATCACAAAGTTTGTAGAAGGATTTCTAGTTTTAGAAGCCGTGGTAAGGGCTTGTTGTTTTCAAGTTAATTGTATCTGATAGTAAGTTACGTGAGCATATATAAGACACATTTCTATCTATCGTTGTACATTTCAATCCTAGAATTGATAACAAGTATCTAACGAGGGCTCAGCTCCTATCGAAGTCAATTCACAGCCGATGAACAAAAGATTTGAACGGCTCCGTCATAAGTCGGCCGATTTCATACATGGACATTTCGTGGCATAAACGGTCAACGCCTCCCATGTCCGACAATCAAAATGGCACGAGGTAGCTCTCGTTGTTCTCAATTCCAGCGAATTTAGAACAGAGGGAATTGCTTTGTGTCCTAAGAGGAGACTACGAGCATGGAAGTTATAAGTCATGTGACGTGAAAATGGCATGTAAGATTCAGATAGATTCTGAACCTCTGATATGCACTGCACATAACATAACCCTTGACTTTCGGTTTCAAGGACAACCTTTCTTCCATTCCTTGCGTACAATTGCTTCCGCCGACTTAATATCGGACATTAGGTACCTTCTTTTCGGACATCGGCTAAACCCCGATCAAACCTCAAACTCCGATCAACACCAACGCAGCAATTTAGAGTTCGATCCTGTCAAGTCCATAGGTCTTTGGCGATCATTTCGGTGCCGACCAGTGCACAGCAAATGAGGAGATTTGACGCCATCGACGAAGCCTCACGATGCTACGCCTTACCCGTGCTCTTTATCTTTACCCCTGATTTAGGCGATGTGACCTACATTAGCGTCACCCGTAAAATCACGGGCGAAGCTTTTGGGCTTCCTTAAACCCTATTTCCGAGTACCAGAATCTTTGATTTTGGTAACAAAAGTCGGTCCTCGACCTTTTATCTCGCGCTATCTCACTCGTTCTCTTTTACTCGGCACAAAAATGGACGGAAACACTTCCGCCTCGGCTCCTACTTCGGAGCAGAACTCTGAAAAGGAGACCAACACGATAACCGCTTCAGACCAATCATCACTTCCAATGGCTCACGAAGTGCATCTTTCTTCAAAGGAAGAGAATGGAGCAGCACACCTGTCCTCGGTATCAAATGTCGAAGCAACAGGGGAGGAACCAGCCAGAACCCTAAATGGGATCAAGTGGACTATATGTGTTTTGTCGATATATTCATCTGTATTCCTATATGCACTCGATAACACCATCGTTGCTACGATACAACCTGCTATAATTAAAGATCTAGGCCACTTGGAGAAACTGCCATGGGTTTCAGTGTCATTTCAAGCAGCTTCCGTCGCCCTTGATCTTACTTGGTTTATTCATCCCACGATCTCAGCTGTAAACTCTGCGGCTAACCACTTTTCTACCTTAGGGGAAAGCTCTTCGGTAAATTCAATGGGAAAACTCTGTTTATTGCCGCTATTTTTATTTTCGAGGTTGGCTCTGCTATTTGTGGCGCTGCTCCGACCATCAATGCCGAAATTGTTGGAAGAGCAATATGTGGTGCTGGGGGAATTGGAATATATATGGGTGCTCTTAACCTCTTAGCATCGACGACCACCAACACCGAACGTCCGATTTACATTTCCCTAATGGGAATATGCTGGGGGTCTGGAACCGTACTTGGACCTGTTGTCGGTGGTGCATTTGCTGATAGTTCAGCGACGTGGCGTTGGTCTTTCTACATCAATCGTATTTCCCCCTTTTCCCGATAACTTAAACACTAATTTCTCCTCATATTCCACAATTTTACTTCTAGAAATTACAATACTAATTCCGAGTCCTCTTGCAGTTGTCATTGGTGCTATCGCCGCTCCTGCTTACTTTTTGTTGCTCCCCTCAACCAACAATCATCTTCGGGACATAAAATTGATGGACCGAATTCGCTCTATCGATTGGGTTGGCACAATACTCATTTGTGGTGCTATTATATCTGGAATTATGGGTATCAACTTTGGTGGTGTTCTTTATCCTTGGGGAAGTGGTACTATAGTTGGTTGTTTCGTCTGTTCAGGGGTTTTATGGGTCATTTTTGGGCTTCAGCAGTCTTTCTGTCTTTTGACGACTCCCCAGGATCGAATTTTCCCTTGCGATATCGTGCTGAACCTGGAAGCGAATGTTTTGTTTGCACAAACAGCTGCGGGCATGGGTGCCAGCATGGTTTTTCTGTACTTCATTCCGGTAAGTAACCTTTCAACTATCTGGGCTTTCGCTAACCGGATTCAGTTGTACTTCCAATTTGTTCAAAATGACAAGGCCCTTGATGCAGGTGTTCGGTTACTGCCCTGCATTTTCCTCATGATAATTGGCAGTATTGTGACAGGAACCTTGTTGAGTAAAAACTTTTGGTTTTTGCCATTAGTCCTCGGAGGTGCTGTCTTGTTGGTCATTGGGAGTACGCTCATGTACACTCTGGTTGGGATCGACACCAAAGCAGCACCCATCTACGGCTATAGTATCCTCATGGCTTTTGGCGTCGGTCTATTTACCCAAGGACCTATCTCGGTTGTACAGTCATTGTTTCCGGCAGATAGAATTGCTGATGCCACTGCATTCATTGGTTTCGGTCAAGTTTTGGGCATTGCCATTATGCTCGCAGTCGCAAATGCTCTATTTTTGAATAAGGCAACGAATAGTATCGAACTTCTCCTCCCGGACACGCCTTTGAATGAAGTACAAGCTGCGATATCTGGTTCAGGGAGCAAGCTCTTCAAGAATTTGAGTGGGGAGCTCAAAACTGATGTGCTCCAGGCTATTGTAGACAGTGTCAACAGTGCTTATATCTTGGTCTTTGTAGCCGGAGCAGTGTGTATTGTCTTGTGTCCCTTTATAAAGCGCCCCAAGCAGACATGAACAATTGGTGCACGTCAGTGGGTTTTGTAACATAGATGATAGTTATAGGGTCCAGATGGCGAGCTAGACAAATATCTATAATTCCCAAAATTCTTCATTTTGTTATAGTGATGAATCCTTCATACAACTAGCCTCTTTCAAGGCCGAGTCATATATAAGTTTAACTGCTGTGGCATGTACATTGAAAAAAGTATCAATAGCGGGTCTCTTCCGCAGCTGTCGATTTCCAAGAAAGTCCGCACTACGTTTATTCGGCCGACATAAGTCGGGCGAACTCTTCAACCTTGAACAATATTGAGCAGGATCGTGTAGTAAACACTCTAGTTAGAGAGTTTTAATCTTTAAATGGCATGAAGTCACTGCATTTTCTGAAAAATGAACAACCTTACACTTGCTTACGATTTTTCGTTCACACGTTAGCTATTCAAAATGGCTGTTTTCGAGGTATTCACCTCCTCTATTTCTGATGACCTCCCAGCAAGACTCCTGTTGGTATCATTTTTCTTGGTCGCCCCTTATGTATTTTATCGATGGATTCTCCTCCCCAACCCGATTCCTGGTATCCCTTACAATAAGGCGGCTGCCAAACGACTGTTGGGTGACATGCCAGCCCTGAGGTCGGATCCCGAGGGACTCGCCCAATGGTGCAGCAAGCAACTTTCCACACTAGAGACTCCTATTTGCCAAGCACTCATGGGACCTGACTTGATTCAAAAACCACTCGTATTAGTTGCAGATGTTCAAGAAGTTCGAGATGTTCTCCTTGGGCGAAGCGACTTCGATCGGTCGGCATACATTAGCAACCGCCTCCCTCTGTGTATGCAACTTTTTCCTTTTCCAATTTATTCCTACTCATTGTCCCCAGGTTTATTCAAGTAGAAAATGTATGCTAATTTGTTGCAGTGGGCGACTTTCATCTGAATATGAAGACAACTGAGGAATGGAAGCTGGCTCGCCAATGGTCGAAAGATCTTCTCACTCCACAATTCCTGAACGCTGTTGCCATTCCAGGTATGGAGATAGCAACGCATAGGCTTATTGAACTCTGGGAAGCGAAGGGTCTTTTATCGAATGGCAGGCCATTTGATATGGATCGCGACGTCAAAGGCCTTAGCATTGATATCATTCTGGATTTTTACTTTGGTGAAGATATGACGGATTCAATTCTTGCTCGAGAAGTGCAGTACGTGAAACAACTTGATAGTTCACGACTTATGGTAGGAAAGAACGATGAAGTAATTTTTCCACGGGCAAAATTACACGAATTCTGTGAGGGTCTTTTGGATATTAGCCACAGAATATCCTCTCTTTATGCGACTCCATGGCCGCCAGCTTTAGCTGCATGGTGGACACGATCAATCTCTCCACACTTCCGCAATGCCTTTGCCGCAAAAGAAGTGTTTGTTCGAAAGTTACTTCATTTGGCGGTTGGGCGTACTCGAGGAGGCAAAGAGTCGGATATCAAATCGGGTCTTGATAAGATGGTATGGAGGGAGGAAAAAGCGGCCACCAAGACTGGACGCCGACCGATGTATGGCACACAAGCTATGGTCGATGAAGTATGGACTTATGTTTCTATTCTCTCAGGCCGCTCACTTTTTGAAACACCCACTAACCTATGGGTTTCTGCATATAGATATACGGTGGGCTTGTAGGAGGCCAGCACACAACAAGTGCGGCCATAGTCTGGATTCTCAAGTATCTGACCGAATATCCCGGTACTCAAGTCAGACTACGACGAGACCTTCACGCCGTATTCACTGAAGCAACTGCGGAGGGTAGGTTACCTACTGCTTTCGAGATAGTTGCGGCGGTGAATAAGCTACCATATCTTCGAGCCGTCATAGAAGAGACCATGAGACTTCGCCAGGCGATGCTCGTCCCACGCGATGCTACTCGGGATACAGAGCTCTTGGGTTACAAAATTCCCAAAGGTACCGTCGTCCTCCTCGTTTCCCAAGGGCCGGATCCTACCACTTTGAAGTCCATCAACAACAAGCCTATGCATGCGTCAAGACAGTATCCAGGCAAAGGGACCAAGGATATGAAAGCATTCGACCCGGATCGATGGCTTGCTCAGAAAGACAGTGGGGATGTGGAATTTGATGGAACGTCCTATCCGCAATTAGCATTTGGTGGTGGTATTCGAGGCTGCTGGGGACGAAAGGTTGCGGAGCTCGAGATGCAGATTGTAACTGTATTGCTAATTTGGAAATTTGATTTTCTGGAAGTACCAGCAGCCCTCGCTTCCCATAGTGCTACGTATGACATTACATATCGTGCCCATGATGGGTATATGAACGTCAAAACCAGGAACCTCTAGAGAGCTGGTGATTTGTTGGACGCATTAGCTAGACGAATGCACACTTTCTTGTATCGTAACCCAAGTCCAGTAATTATAGAATTCTTGATCACAGTGGATGTTTTGTATCAAGAAATAGTTATGCAATAGAAAATCTTTACTTCTTGGGCACACATTATTGATTCCGAATTCTATGGCTTAACAACGGAACGCTGAAACCGCCAGATAGATAAATCAAATTCATTTTCCCCTAATATTACACCCAATTGTATGCAAGTGGAATGTTTATGTCTTACTTTCACGGTTTTGACATTTGACATGACAGTGTTAAAACGTATTGATAATTTGCTGCGACTTGTTGACTAGAGATGTTTAACTTTAAAATCAAATCTGTATTCTCAGTTATCATCAGAAATATCACCACAGGTATTTTTGACAGAAACTTTTGCTGAATACCAAGTATTCATTACGTGATGTTCAAGTCAGATGATGTGTTGATTGCGCGGAGGGGTTTGATAAGCGAAAGGGGCAGCAGGAGTATTATGAGTAGTACCAAGAAATGTCGATGTAACGTAAGCAAGAAGAAGGGGTATTACAATTGAGTCTGTTTCATATGTAACTATCAGAATAGGCACTTCTCAGAATAGATCATGTTCTCGGCCGAGCCCCTGCATTTGAATGTTTACATTTCGACCGATGGATTTCGGATAAGCTGTCCGTATTTTTGGGCCATGCCAATCTATTTATGCAAGGAGGTGCGGGGTATTAAACTGCCGAGATTCTGACAATCCGGAATTCTGCTAAATTCCGACAATGCAATGTCTACTAAGACGAAAGATAAATCACGATTCCGCTCCGAAACGTGTTTTATTCTGCTACAATCATACACCAAAATGCCTTCTCTCAAGGATTTCGTGGTTTCTAGCACTCTCTGCCAAAGTGGTATTATTCTGGCTATTTTATTGACTGTTGTTTACCGACTCTATCTATGGGCTTCGCCAAAGCCTCTACCAGGTATCCCCTATGATCTCCAGGCTGCCAGATCTTTTGCTGGAGACTTAACTACACTCCAAAAAGAACCAGGTGGATTACCAGTAACAAAGCCGTTCTCTTTCCAATCTTCGCTTCAAAGTTGTGGATCTTGAATCCCTTTGAGCTAATGTCTTTGTAGAAATGGTGCAGCAAACATCTCGCTAAGCTTGGATCTCCAGTTTGCCAGGTCAGTTCTACTCTTCTTACCAAAAAAGTACATTTATTTATTGAAGACCAGGTGATGATTGGACCTTTCGGCAAACCAATTGTCCTAATAGCAGATATTGGCGAGACTCGAGATATCATGATGCGAAAGGATTTTGACAGATCATCATATATGATTGATGGGTTTCCATTGTTTGGAGGATCTCAAATCCGGATGCATACCAATGAAGCATGGAGGACCTCTCGTGGATGGTTGAAGGATCTTCTCACACCACAGTTCATGCAAACAATAGCTGGTCCAGAAATTCACTCCTCGGTATGTCGATTGATAGAACTTTGGGAGATCAGTTCCCGAGTTGCTGGACCAGAAAAGCAGTTTTGCATGCTTCAAGATCTGAAATGTATGGCACTTGATATCATGACCCAGTTTCACCATGGCGGCGAGTTCCAAGATTTGGCGTTGAAGAGACAGATAACATTCCTCAAAGAACTCGAAACGGAGCCTTCGACAGTAGTATATGGACCAGACAACGAGGTAATTTTACCCAGAGCTCATATGAACGATTTCAGTGAGGGGATCGAAGAAATAGGTGACAAAATGGCCGCAATATATACCATGATTTGGCCAACTCACATTCTTTCCTGGTGGCTAAAGCATATCTCACCCCGCTACAGAAGGTTCTTCTTAGTGACGCAAAAATTCCTCCGCAAACGCTTTGATACTGCTATTGAACGCCTTCGTCGAGGAGAGGAGCCAAAAACCGCTATTGACTTCATGGTATTTCGGGAAGAAAAAGCTGCGATCAAGGCGGGTCGTCGTCCAGTATACGAAGAGCAAATTATGGTAGATGAGGTAAGAAAGTTTACCCTCTCCAACACAATGTTTTCTCTCAAAGAGGAGTTTTGCTAAAATAAGATCCCATGAACTTTAGGTCTTTTCAAACCATCTTGCTGGCCTACATAATACCAGTGCAGCGATGGTTTGGATCCTCAAATTTCTCACTGAAAACCAAGATGTGCAGGTACAGCTCCGTAATGAGTTGCAAGAGTCCTTTCCTATCGCGGCCCTGGAAAACAGATTCCCCACATCTGTCGAACTCATATCCTCCAAACTTCCTTACTTGGAAGCAGTTATCGAGGAGACGCTGCGGCTTCGTTCGGCGTTTCTCATAGCACGCGATGCAGTGCGTGACACTGAATTACTAGGGTATATGATCCCGAAAGGAACGGTGTGTCTGCTTGTCTGTCAAGATATCGAATACTTTTCAGCTTTGCCAACGAAGAGTACGAAACCAGCTAGACATTACCTTGGTAATGGGAATCCAGACCTCAAAGTATTTGACCCAGAACGTTGGTTAGTGCGCAAGGATGGACAAGTAAGATTCGACTCGTCAGGCAACTCGCAGATGGCTTTTGGTCTGGGAATACGAGCATGTTGGGGTCGCAAAATCGCAGAATTTGAGATGAAGATGGCGATAGCAATGGTTGTATGGAACTTCAATATTCTGGATGTGCCAGAGGCGTTGAAGGGCCATGATGCGGTGTATGATTTTTCGTACCGTGCGAAAGCGGGGTTTTTACATTTGGAGAAACGAGGAGATTATGATAAGCTGGAGGTTTAGGTGCGCAGTGTCGGCAAAGTAGCCATGCTTTCTTGAAATATCGATTTCTTTTTCCAGCACAAATATATCATCATTGCTTTCGTTATCCTAATTGTGTTTTACTTCCTCTCGCATATTCCAGTCTCAATACACACTTTTGGTACCGGAATTGTTGAAAAATTCTCTCCAGCGGCTAGCACTAGGAGGTCGTACCGGCATCTAAGCAGCTCTAAGTGGGCCTATAACCTGCTTCATTTGCGTTCCGAGCCCAAAAGTGTGAATGGAAATGACTATCACCAAAATTAATGCATAGCAAAGAATCAAGATTCATATAAACTAGTACCGAGAAAGATTGCAAGAATTCCAAGATAAATTCCGCCAAGCTACATGTTGAAAGGAGGTGGGAATTCTAGCGAAGACAATTGCAAATCGGAGAGCGTGTCTTCTCCAGTAATTCTTGAGGTTTCCCCAATCATCAACGTTGAATCAAAGTTGTTTGATGAAGTTAAGAATCCCAGATCGTAATCAAATCCCAGTGCATCTGGAAATGCGCCATCCGGGGAATTGTGCCATCCTGATTTGCGAGTACTAAGTAGGGAGTCCGTCCCAATGTCTCTTGATGCATTGGAAAAAAGTTGAGATAAAGTCCTTGCCCCGGATGCGGCCATCTGACTGACTTCTGCTAGCTTTTGTAGGCGCTTGAGGCCTTTCTCGATTGCTTGGAATAATCTTTTTTGGGTGAGTCGGCCACATTCTAACCCAAGAATTTGGCTCAAATTTTCGTCTTCATTTATCGAGAAATCAGAAGAGGTGCAAATTGCCAGTAAGAGAACAGCAGCCTCGAAGGTGTGAAAGATGATGACTCCAAAGCGCGTATGGCAACCATTGAACATCGAATGAAGGGTTGAGATTGCCTCCAGTTCTTTCAAAGCTGCAATTGCTAGAAGCTTCTTCTGTGCTTGAAGCAAGACTCGCTTATAAGGAGGGATGGATGCGATAAGGCTGGGTTTCAACATTAAAAGAGGTCGAAAGTTCCAGCAAACAGAATCAAAGATGCCAATATGCAAGAGTTGCCTTTGCATAGGAAGCTGTGGGAGCTGCCTGTCCCATTTTGTATCAGGTACCAGGGCAAAAGCTGGTGGTAACAGCGGAATAAATTCAGCACAGAGTTTCTCGTATCTTTCTTCAGCTTGTGTAGGATCATATTCGATGTTTCGTCCTGTTCGGTAATTATCCCAGAACATGGCTAACCGAACTTGCATAAGGCGCTCTGTAAAAGTGTCTGGCGCACCCGAGTCAATGTCAAGGCCGTCGATTTCTGGGGCAAGGTACATGCGGGGTAACGTTTCGGCTACTAAATTTTCGGGTAGAAACGGAACTCGATCAAGCTGTCTAGACAAATGGCTATCAATGAAATAATGTTAGTGGTAGACTGATAATGGACATTGTGAGAAAAAGTACCAAGATGGTATGTGAAAAGGGCCGTGTACCTGTCGAGTATGTAGAGGCAGCAAAAAACCCGCCGTCTCATCTCCTTTTCCAATTCGCTGTCTGTTTCTAGAAGCTCTCCATTTTCCCCTGGCTCTAGATGCTCTTTATGAATGCCGGCTTTCTGTGCAGCCTGACTTGCTGACGCTATTCCCTCCCAAAACAGGTCTCTTCTCCCTTCACATGAGAATGTTATTGCAGCATATAGAAGATGTTGAACACGAACTAAGGATCCTCTCCGATCAAGAGTGAGACAAGCCTTAGCTATACTCTCTCCTACCTCGGCACATACGTTCCGGATCTGGGGAAGTGATAAACCACCAATTTGATCGACGGTATGTGACGACGATGGAAGAAAATGCGCTGAGTACAAACATATTCGAAGTATGAGAACTAAAAATTCAATGTCGGGTACAGATAATGGTTCATCTTTAATCCACCATTGCTGGTATCTCATCAGGAAGCTTGGTGCGTGAACGAGCTGTTTCATCCTGTTCCACCAAAACGTTAGAGTGCATTCTAAAATCTAGCAAACGACGACTTTACCAATTTAGGTTTGAAATGAAATACTGCACAAGGAAGTCGAGAACTTGACGTGGGGGAATTTGTTCAATATGTCGATGTGTAGCCTCTGTTATGCTTGGCAGCATATTCTTTGTGCCAACACCTGTTCCGTTCAAGCCGAACTAGAAAAATCGTTAGCGATCGACCCCCAGTTAATAGAGTTAGGGTTATTCTCTCACCAGCTTCAGTAAGGCTAATGTATTCGTGTTACTGTCTTCGAAATATCCAAACGACTCGATTATTGTCGCACGTTGTTGGAGCGAGCCGTCTTCTATCCTCTGCAGCTCCAACGGACCGGCAATTGTGTCCGTTTCCTGATTCTCGTGTTGGTCCCCTTCAATTTCCAGAGCTACACTCTGATTCTCAACCCCGTTTATAAGTTGTAACTGAGGGGTACTCGTTGTCGGTGGCGGCGAGTTATACACACATTCTTCCGGTCGTCGACGTCGCGTGCAGTGATTGCAAGGATACCGACGGTTACACTTTGGAAATAATTAGAGCTTCCTAAAAGAATATCGAAGTCGCACTATATTTGAGGTTGTGACACACACCTTTTGTTTCCGGTTGTAGCACGATATACATGTTGACACTCGACGCTTTTTGCCGGCACTTTGCATAACTGAACGCTGGCACACCAGAGTCAGACTTCAGATACATTTAGAGACTCAGAGTTCTTTCTTAGCAGGAAGAACATCAAAACCGCAGAATAAGAAGAAAAACCAACTTCAAGTGGAAATTTCTAAGTTTTGTTAAGGCTGCCGCAAAAATGACGTAAATTGTTGTTGGTAGCGATATCCCTTGCTTCTTGTATGTGGTGACCAACGCTTACTATTTAGTCAAACCGCTCCCCCCCCCCAGGAAGTCAGGGCTGACCCACAGTTCATACATTCAAGGGAATTCGATCCGAGTGCCGTTTGAGGGACATTGTTGTATAAGCTGTAGAACTGTGGTTTCATAGCTGTTCTCGCCTAAAACTGATATCTAAAAAGTTGAGCTCTTCATTTTCAACTTCCTTCTTGGGGAAGGATTGCAGCGTGAAATCAACATAGGGATAACAAAAGCTGCATTTAATGCTACCCTTGACATGCTAAGCTCTCCAATCCCCATCAAAAGATTGTACCTAAAACAGTAAGCTGCATCCTACTCCACTTGTTCGATGTACCAACACCGTCAGCGCCACCTGCGCCACCTGCGCACTTAACGGCTTGTAAAGGGAACGTATGTGATATGATTGTCCGATATTCCGTCAACACGCTAAAAATGTTGATGGAATACAGGCACCCAATTAAGTATCCAATTAAAATTTACCAGCCAATCACAGCAGCCTGTTCTCGTATACAAGAGATGTTACAGTTGATAACGTTGTCTGCATACCTAATCTTGGCAACACATCGTGGTTACAATCATCTCTCTCACGCCTCATACAAGCAGATTACCCTTTACGAAGTCCTTGAAAACAGGGAAAAGTGTGAGTCATAGGACGACACAGCCAACCAGAGTTCCCACGACGAGCCCCGTGCGGATAGCTATCCCGAAAATGTGGAGTATTCTGTGTTTTGAATAAACGCCAAAGGCGGCGAAAAAGCACGACATAGGTACGGTCCGCTCCCACTACCGTATCTACCCCCGC
>LLCD01000902.1:0-14000 GCA_001414355.1 Hymenoscyphus salicellus
ATGTACCCCCCCCCCCCCCACTCAACTAACCCCTTTCTTGACGCTAAGAAAACATCAACGCTAGACATCTAAAACCTTGCAAATACGTACCCACATGGTAACTGATTAGTGCTGCACTTCCCCAGACTTCACTGCTTTCTTAGCGTCTACGAAGAAGGCAAATTTCACACAGCTTAGGATGGAGTAAATTTTCGTGATTTTTGTTTTTGCTACTTGATTTTGCCTTCTTGTATTGGACTTGTCTTTTTGCTTCGACGTGGGGTTCTGTGTAACTCCAACCCTCCGTTG
This sequence comes from Hymenoscyphus salicellus, assembly GCA_001414355.1. NCBI lineage: Eukaryota > Fungi > Ascomycota > Leotiomycetes > Helotiales > Helotiaceae > Hymenoscyphus > Hymenoscyphus salicellus. The sequence goes on from LLCD01000902.1 coordinate 289, forward strand.
ACTCTAAGAAAGCAATATAAAACAATTTTCACTTTCTCATTAGACGCGAAGATAGCCAAACTAGCCCCTTCTTCAATATTAATTGTTCTCGTGTGTTATTACAATAAGGACATTTCCCAACCTCTCTAATTTCTTCTCTATAAACTTTTTATTAGACGAAGAATAATACTTCGCCAAGGGCCACGACCTCGCTATTTTTCTCAGCATGACGAGACTAGGTAAGTTCCCTGGTGTTCCTTCTTTGGCCAATTGAAACCTTTTGTCTTTTATATGTTTTTTCTATATATTATTCGTACTGCACCTCATGTTTTATCCTATGTACCTCAACCCCCTTGAAGAATTTTTGATTGCCCCGGCTCATTGGGCACGGAATTTCGGAGAAATACTTCATTAAGGGTCTCTCCCACCTCCCCCATATTCCAATCGCTTCGTTGACGCTAAGAAAGCAGTGAAAGGTCGTGGCCAGAATACTTTCCGCTCAAGGCTGACACTTTATTCCAGAGCGAGAGCTTGAGTTTTATTAGAATTCTACGGATTTCTCTTCTCTGTCTTTTCTGTCAAAATTCAATCTCACCTGACTTTTCATGCTGTGTAACACCAACCCCCTTCAAGCAACACGATATGGCTTGCTGGCTTGCCAGTGGGTGTATTTTTCTTCATTCAGAAGAGATGCCCCGGACGGTAAATATCCCCAAACGAACCACTTTGTTGGCGCTAAGAAAGCAGTGGAAATATCTAGGGTAACCTTACACAACCTGCCATTGGTCAATTACCGAACTGAAGGCCAGGTTGATGCCCGTGGTGCCCGTGGTCCCATGGTGCATCCCAACCCCAGAAGAAGCATTTCTTTGGGAGAAAATGCTCTGACATTTGCCTTCCCAAATCTGTTGTCTCTAAGCTTATTTTCACTTTTCGCCGGGCTATATCATGTCCTTCCCTTCTCGATGTCAATGAACAGATTTAGGAAACTGGGGATGTAGAGACTTTGCAGGTATTTTCGCGAAGTTAGCTAACAACACGATCAACTCAATGAAGTAAAAAATAATTATGTGGACTTAGAAATTGAAGTCGGAGCCCAGAAGAGTCAAAAAGAGTGTTTTCGCAGCACCTCAAAAAGACCTCGTTAAATCCTATATTTGCTCCATACAATAACACAGAACAACGTCTCATACACTTCCACAAACTTGGTGTACATTGACCTCAATCTCGAACCTCCTTGAACAGTTCTGATGCCGCATGGTCAACCTTCAACGTTTTTTTCTCGACTACAATGTGTGCAGGCCTGTGCGTTCCCTTGCTCTGCATGTTGCTATCCTTAAAATTGACCGTGAGATGTTGTCTTGAATCGCTTGAGCCAGATCCGCCATGAAGCGTACCCCTGAATTCAGATATCAGAACAAAAACGAGAAGAAGAATAGTTTGAGTAAAAGACGACAAGGTAGAGGAGCGCTTACCGAATGGCTGCATACCAGAAATCGTAGTCGTGATATTGGACGAAGTCTTGAACAACGCGCATTGCGTCTCTGGCTCCATCGGTGTTTGAGCTTAAGATGAAACCGTCTTTACTAGCTTTGAAGGAAACGTCCATTGCGAATAGAGTCTTGTGGAGGAAAATAGAAGTAGTGGTTGGTTACAAAGTTTTTTTTTAGAGGACTGAGAAGAAGAATGTTTTTTCGATTGAAAAGACTAGTACAGACTGGTGAGCTTTATACGAAGGACGTGGGGATGTTGGGGACTTGGTAAAGCGAATCCCCTCACTTACGCCCGACTTGTAAAGACTGCAGCCTTGTTTTCTCGTGTTACATTCTACCTAATCTTCTGCATGAGTGGTTGTCAGATTTGGCCCGATTTCTAACGATTGGACTAAGAAAGCCCACGACGACAGCCTTTGCCGGTCAGATTAAATGTTGTACAACAGTTCTCTGCGAAAAGGGGACTAGAAACCCTCCCTCTTAGGTTCGCTTAGCTAATTTCGAGACAAGTTGTCTTTTCCAGCTTCGTGATTGACCGTATTTCATTTTGTCTAATACTTAATGAGTTCAATATATTGATTGAGTAGCTGGGTGGAGACATTATTGCTGTTATTCAATGGCAACGGTATGCTTTCTTCACGGGAGACAAGCCGGTGGCTTTTCGTGAGCGTAAACTTAGCCTTACTTAGACAGGATTGCGGTTATGGCGTAAATGAACCCTTTGACACCTGCATTAATGGCCTTCAACTCAATGACTAGTGGTCAATACACGAAGGGAAGTGGCGAGATAATTCATGAATATGCCCCGTATTACTCGCAGTACCCAAAGCCAACTTGAAAAGATAAGAATTTCTCTTTCTTTCTTTCCTCACGTGTGTATCTAGTATAGTGTATCTATGTACTTCAACTACACCCAACCACCAGCCATCCATTCTCAGAAACACCAATCAATTTTCTATTCATCCTTCATCAATTTCTTCTCCAACCATCCCATCCTAACCTAACCACAAAACTACCAACCAACCGCTCAAACTCCAACCTATCGCATTCAATCATCACTCATAATCTAATCCTCATGCTCCCGTTTTCTACCTACTCCCCCAAAAATTAGTCTTTATCCCCACACATCATCCCCACACAAGCAAAAGGGGAGTAAAGGGGAGTAGGTACTATTAACGTCAAGCAAAAGCAAGCAAGCAGGGCAAATCTAACTTTTCACCAAGAGACTCTTCCCCGTCATCTCCTCGGGCTGTTTGAGACCCATAGCCTCCAAGATCGTTGGCGCGACATCACCAAGGACCCCCTCGGATTGCTTGAGGGACCAGCCCTTGGGAGCGTTGGCCATGATGAAGGGGACTTTGTTGGTGGTATGCGAGGTCTTTGGTTTGCCGTCGGCGAACTTCATTTCTTCCGCGTTACTGTGGAAATCGTATTAGTATGTATGAAAGAGCAAAGGAAGGGAAAGGAGAGAAGAAAAGACATACCCGTGATCGGAGGTAATAAAGAGAAGATATCCCTCTTTCTTACAAGTCTCATAAATCTCACCAATCCCCTTATCAGTAGCGGCAACACCAACAATCGCAGCCTCGTAAACACCAGTATGCCCAACCATATCAGGAGGCGCAAAGTTGTTCATGACAAACTCAAATGTCCCATCCTGGATCCGCTTAGAAACCTGCTTCGCAACACCAGCAGCGCTCATTTCTGGCGCCAAATCGTAGGTGGCAACACTCTTGTTTGAAGGGACGAGATCTTGAGTCTCATCTCTGGTCTCGAGAGGGAAGGCCTTCTCAACACCTCCGTTGAAGAAGAAGGTGACGTGAGCGTATTTCTCGGTCTCGGCGACGTGGACTTGGTTGATTCCTTGGGAACCGAGGGTCTCGGCGAGGACGTTACCCATGTGTTGGGGCTTGAATGCGATTGGGAATGGGTAGTCGAGCTTGTATTGGGTCATAGTGGTGAGAGTGATGTTTTTTGGGTAGGCGAAGTCCTCCAATGGAGAGCGGTCTGCGTCACCGAGAAGTTGGGTGATTTCTCGGACACGATCAGATCTGTAGTTGAAGAAGAAGACTTGGTCGTTGTCTAAAAGTGACTTGAGTTAGTATGAAGTTCACAGAAGGAGAACTAAGTCCAGACTTACCCTTGATACGTGCCTCCTTTCCACCAACAATAATTGGCTTCAAGAACTCATCGTTCTCACCCTTCTCGTATCTCTCCTTGATTGTCTTAACAACATCACTGCTTTCCTCGCCATCACCGATGCAAAGAGCGTTCAAGCCAACCTCAACTCGCTCCCAACGCTTATCACGGTCCATGGCATAGTATCTACCAGTAAGGGAAGCGATCTCTCCAGTACCAATTTCCTTGATTTTGTCCAAAAGACCTTGGATGAAGCCAGCTCCGGATTTTGGGTCTGTGTCTCGTCCATCACCGAAGCAATGAATGTATACGTGAGGAACACCGACTTCCTTGGCGAGTCTGAGGAGAGCATACAAGTGATCTTGCTTTGCGTGCTATAAAACCATTAGCTCCAGTCTTCCCCTTCCAAATTATACCAAACTTACCACACCGCCATCAGAAACCAATCCGGCCAAATGCAGACGACCATTTCCAGCCTTAGCATCATTGAAAACCTTCATGATAACCTCATTCTTGTTCAACTCATTCTTCTTGATCGTCTGATCAATGCGAACAACATCCTGCCAGACAACCCTCCCAGCACCAATGTTCAAATGTCCGACCTCCGAGTTTCCCATCAACCCCTCTGGCAATCCGACAGCGAGCGAGGAAGCTTCGAGTTCGGTAAATCCATCTTTGTCTTTTTGGAAAGCATCCATTACAGGCGTCTCCGCGGCCGCAATCGCATCGCCATTCTTGGGGGAGGATTCGACGGGGATTCCCCAGCCGTCAATAACAACTACGCCAAACCATAACGATTAGCCATGAAAGCTCGAGGTACATGAGGACGTAGAGGAATGCGAGGATGTAATCAGGTTTCTTCTTGGGTTTTTTTGGAGTGCTAGCTGCACTGGCACTGGCACTCGGCGAAGCCATTGTCTTTGGAATTTGGGGAATGCTGAAGCAATTGAGAGAGCAGAACAAGGGGAAGTGATCTGCATGGAAATGGAATTGCGTTTGGGAAAGATGCCCGTTCGCTATATCGGGAACTGGGTTGTGGTATACGTGGTATATAACATACCTAGACAAGCCTTATGGTCGACCGGCATGATGAAGGAATCGCCTACAAGAATATTAGGCTGTGTCAACGGGGTTGGCAATAGAGTGTTGGAAGGACTGCGAAGAATTGATGAATGGAGAGGAGTTTCGCACAGGAAAGAAGACAGGTTTTATCTTGAGAGAGTAGAATTTTCTGATTGAGGGATTTCTATCAGGAGTGCTTGCTAGAAAAAAGGGAAGAGCTGCCCAGAGGTAGGTTGCGTTTGGTGGGTGGGGTGTCTTTGGTGGGATGTTTGTTTTACTTTTTCCCCTCCAAGCTTCCAAATCGCTCCGATAAGAGAACGTTCCCTGCTTCCCCGACACCAATCAATCACCAACCGTGGAACACAAGGTCACCAGAATCTTCAACCGTCCTGAGTCGTCATCGCATCGGGTACCTAGGTACTGGTCTACTGGCCCACCTCTTTTTCGAACATCGAGATCCTCAACACCACAAAAGCCCACCATGGCAACGCCCGTTTCCCCTCTAGAGGTCGACACCATCCCCGTCCTCTTCGCCCTCCTCTCTCGACTTCAACCACCTTCAAGCACTGGTTCCGCAGGCTCACCACCCGCTGCGACACCGGGCCCAGCTGCTCCAGCCTCGGACAATGGTCCCATCACGATCAAGCAGATTCCTATGGAAACGGACAAGATCAAGCACAAGTTACTAGAGTCGCAAGCAAAGGTTAAGGCGTTGCCGGATATGCATAGGACTATTGCGGAGCAGGAAGAGGAGATTAAGGAGTGGGAAGAGAAGATTGCGAAGCAGAAGGCGATGCTGCTGAATTTGAAAGATGTTGGATCTGCTGCGAAGATGGACAAGGAGAAGAAGCAAAGGGGTGATGCTATGGAGGAATGATATACCTGTTGTATTTGAAAACAACCAATATCTGATCAAAACCACCCAAGAGGAATCTGGGAATAATCACGGATAAAATGCGAACAGCCCCCGAACGACGCCCAGCCAAAACATCATGGCAGACAATTAAGGGCATTCGAGGCAGAAGCATGTCGCCGGGTGGAGAGGGCTGGATCAATGGGCAACCAAGGAAGTCAAGAGCCGAAGTTGGGACTGGCACGCTTAATCAAGTCAAATTCGATACTCATTTCCGCGACGAAAACACGATGAAGGAATGTCATCATCTCGCCGTTACAGTATGCTATTACATGGCCATGCTTGCTTACCACAAAACAAATCTGCTAGAGTCCTAGAATTCCACCAAATTCCATAGAATTAAGACATCTAGCCATTTCAATTGAACTACAATAAAATGTTAGTCTCCATCATGTATTCCATTCGTTTCCTCAGCTTTCACATATTAGTGAGAAGCAATGCCAATCTTCTTCAGGATATCCTCAAGGCCAACTCCCGGTCCACCAGGAACAACACCAGTCCAGACCCCTTCGTTTATTCTTTCTGCTTCAGGTAAGGTGCTCCAATTTGGGCTATGCTCAGTCTTGAGCCACTTGAAATCATCAACTTGGTCCCAATGATTTTCATATTCCGCTGAAGTGTTTTTCTATGGTTTGTCAATACAAGATATCCGAAGAAGGGAAATAGACAACCTACATGACACTCCGGAATAGGTGAAAACCGAACATTATTGCAATCCTCAATAATCGGTCGACTCGCACATTGCAAATAAATATCCACATTATTGCAATCATGCATCCTCACCTGCCTCGAATCAACCACAATAACACTATCCTCAATCCCGGTAATATGCGCAGCCCCAGCCACCCTCCCAGCAATAATCAAAGAACTCTTGATATTTTTCAAAGCCAGACCCGCAAAGGGCTCACCATTGGCAGTAGGAACCGACATATCGACAATACATCTTTTCAAAGAAGTCAAAGACCCCGAAGCCGTGGCATGAGAAGCGGAAGATGGGAGGATAATGTGAAGTCCGGTATGCCCAGAGATGCTAACATTTGTCGCCTGTGAGAAACTGGGTTTTCGGATGGGACCACCGCCGCCTGGCATTTGTCCTAGTTCTGCGTTGTAGTTTTTGGGGAAGGAGGGGAGGTCTCCGACTGTGTCTCTGGGTTCGGATGGTGGGGTAGCTATATTTGCGGGGGTGGCAATGTTGGATGAAGAAGTCGAGTTGAAGGCTCCAGGTTTGATATTACTCTGTTTTGCGAGTTCGGCAGCGTCTCCAATGGATACTGCGGATGCATTTTTATGTGCGGTTTTGAATGCGAATCTTGGCTTGGGCTCATATTTTGCCTTGGTTTCTTGGAGCTTCTCGGAGAGACCTTTGATTGCCTATTGATGTTAGATTTATTCTCGTGAACTCGAAAATTCGGGGGTTCACATTACCTGAGAGTAGACACGTTGATCATAGGGTGGTATAAATCCCGTGAGGTCAGCTACATCGTTTGACAACCTTGATATGGCTGCTAGAAGGTGATCTGCCGCATCTTTTCTCTCTCCACCGATCACAGCATGGGATTCAAGCTGGCTGATTTGATCCAAGAGTTCTAATATTCTGAGCGCGTTTCCTTGGTTACCATTGAGTAGAACTTACCTGTACAGGTCTCTTGAAAGTACCTATAAAATCGCTCTTTCAAGTCAGATTCCGGCCCACCACGGTCAAACTCAGACACCACCGCCGTATTCATTTTCGCGAAATCTGCCTTAGAAAAATTCCGTGTGTCACAGGCTTCGTAGAAAAGTCGTCAAATTCGTGTCACAATAATAACAAGTGATATAAGAGGCGCGATCAAGTTTCCCCAAGGAGCAAAGGAATGTGGTACTCGCAGTCGTACGCAGTGCTTCACTATGCGCTTCCTGAACTGGATCAACGTAGAAACAATCACAAGCGACGGAAACAATAGACGTCTTTCTTTTTGTTTTGGCGACTTTTAAGTAAGATGTTCTTGAATTGTTGTGAGGGGTGGCAATGAGAGTCGTGCGGGGTATGACTTGGTGGCACTACTTTATACAAAGATCCTGGTCGTCCGAGGCCGCATATATCCCAATGGAGACAATCTCGAGACAATTCAAAAACATCCGACTTTTGGCTATTCCAAACGACGTACAGCTGATCCGAATAGTATCGTATTTATAGTTTCATCTTACCGATTTTATTGTTTACGGAATACTATGTTAACGGTTCTTTTCGAGGCCTTGGATAGCCAAATTCTCAACCAGAGAGGCGCTCCTTTTCACGAATCCAACAATCGGGATAGAGCCTTCTGGTGAAGCTGCGAAGATAAGTAGCCTCCGTTATCTTGGTAGATTCTCCTACAAGCCCCTCCTCCTCAATGCTGGCGTTGTCGCTAGGTAATACTCATCAAGAATTTGGTGAACACTTTTGTGTATTGTTATAAATGGGAAATGCAAACAACCAAGCCGATATCAATTCATATGTACAGTACACGGCGCCAAACCAAGGTCCAAACCTCACGAGTGGGTCGATTTCGCAGGAACATCAATCCCATAATTCTCTTTGATTCTCTGTTGCCTTCGCTCATCATATCCGGGTGCATAGATTCCTATCAAAGACTGTTAGCTTATACCAGAATGCAATGGAAGGGATATTTACCCCTTCCCTCTCCTATCTCTGCAATGGTCTCTTCCATTGGTATTCTTCGGTTCTTTCGAAGCTGTTGCTTGCGCTCAAAGTCATCGACCTCGGGGTCCTTAGGGCCTCTTAATTTTCCACCGGTAAACTCGTATGCTGCGAAGATAATTGCGAGACCAGCACCCATTCCTAGCACCTTGGGAGTTGAGCCAGCTAAATATATGATTAGCAATTATGTTCCCATATCCTGTCTGCGGCAGCAAGCGCTCACATCGTAATCCAGCAACGGCACCGGCTGCAAATCCACCCATGGCATGGTTCCAACTATCATCCTTCTCTCGTAGGTTCGCGGCAACGTCTCTCGAAAACATGAAGGCGGCACCAGCACCGGCTAGAAGATCATTAGCTCTTGTCTGCCAAACACCAAACCAATTGGCAAGAACGTACTGAAGGTCGCAATTGTTCCTCCACCTCTCGCAAATACACCCCAAGCCCCATAGTTCTTCTTGGACAAGCTGTTTTGCGCGGCTGCGATCAAGAGACCGGCGGATCCGATAACTAGGGCGCCATTGGTTGCTGACTTGAGAGCATCCTTTGGATGGTATTGATCGTCCCCGGACGCCATGTTGACCTGTTCAATGGCAAGATGCTCGAATTATATTCAGTTGTGCTCGACGTCAACTTTGAGCTTGACGGGGGTTGGATCTCGGAGGCTTCTCAATCCAAGTCCGCGGGCTAAACCCGTTTCGGGTGTTGTAGAAACCCATGCAAATTGAAAGCGGCCCCTGGATATCGGAAGACGACATATTCTTGCAGGTGGCTTTCCATTAAACTTGCAAGGAAGCCTTGTACTATTTATGTTCTCCTTTCTTTCTTTAGATGCGGTGGTATTAAAGAGAAGGTCTCTGTGAAACATACGTAGAGTACTCGCCTTCCCCCAAGCCAAGGCTGAGAGTGCTGCTTCCAAATGCTCAGCCTCGAGCTATCTTTATCAAACAACTAGTAGTGTTTGACCACACGTCCATACTGTAGAGGCAAAGAGCTGCGTAAGCCAATACCTGGGATAATTCACAAAGATAATCCCGATCTGACTCTTCGATCGATCCGTTCTTTGCCTCGCCAGAATCCATATCTGCTTGACGCTGTGAGTAACTCGTTGCTGAAGTGGTCGCACCGATCTGGAGGAGCTCCCAGCTTCAACATCTTCCATCAACCACAGCTCCCAACAACCTCCGAATACAACAAAATTACGCTCTTGATTTCGAGTTGAGCTGAAACATCAAACCACTACAATCTTAGAGCCGCTGCCTATCACAACCCAGGCAGAACCACTCCTAGCGCCATCCTTCCCGCCCGACTGCATCAACGACGAATAGTGCCTTCCTCCGTACATATCCGGACTGTCCCTCAAAACTTCAGCGCAGTTTGCCGGTCAAGACTGGGAGACTTCCTACGAGACACCTACCCTGTGGGCAGCTATCAAGAATCGGTCAAGGAAGGAAGGACAGCTTCCCGGCGCAGCGGGGCTTGAGGGGTCAAAATGACCAGGCATAATATTATATCTTCGAAACCAGGTACCTTTCCCCTTATCACTTTTGGTTTCTCAAAAGCTGCCTAGCTAGACCTTCATCAAACAAAGCTAACACTGTTCTGCGCCACAGGAAAGACTGCTCCGCGGTTAATCGAGGACCTGCTCGACTACGACCCACGGCACTTGGAGGGCAATATACATCAAGGTGGTGGTAATCTGCTTGCGGATTCCGCTCCCCGTTGGGAGGGCGAGGGCCATGATATACACAGAAAGAGCGATAATGACTGCCGGCACAAATTGATGGTGATCCAATCCCGAACCGACCCCGTGAATGAGGAGGCAGATTCATCAACAAAATGCACGGTAGCAACATACTGCCACGATTGTCTATGGCACTTCGATATTACAATCGATTATACGTCATGGAGGAGTGGGCAGACTCCCTGTAAAATGAACGATGAGGAACATCCGCTGCACCACCTACAGCATGTGGAATCCATTTATTCTGAACGCGAGCCACATCGTCTTCGACCGTCCAAGTACAAACCCGTCCACGAACTACATAAATTTGCATGCTCTCAACTATCATGTCCTGTTGAAGTTGAGATTGAAATATCCAAGCCAAGGCTAGACATAGATATACTTGCTCCTATATTAGATATTGATCAAGTACGAGCCCGAGGCGAACGGGCGATACGAGAAGACCCAACAAGATTCGAAGGTGCTTCACCGCAAACTCCATTTCAGGCCCTCGGGTATTTAAGAACATATCTTCAGAACGTAATGTCGGGGAATCCAAATCCACCCAAGCGAATTGCGAAACGGAACAAGAAATTGACGAGTGCGTTTGGCGGGGACTGTGACGACCTTTTCAGATATTTGGACTTTGTGACTACCACAGGGGAGGAAAACGATGTAGGTTATTTCAAAGTTGCTTGAAACAAGGCCTCTTTTCCACCCCTCTTTTCCAATTTTATCTGCTTCATTGGTGTCCCATTCTCTACGTGTGTGGTTTTTGGTGACATTCACTGATATTAGCTTTAGGGAGAACCAACCTACTTCTGGCAACCCCCTTTTGTAGATGAACAAAACAAGTCATTTTTTGAGGACGTTTTCTTAGAGGTGAATAAACATTTGTCCCTTCGCCCCGCAGGCGAAACCCACAACCAAACTGTTCATGACGTACCTGTTCCTGCTCTCGAGTCCATTCAACGACAACTTGGTTTTTATCGATATCCAAGACTTTCAAGAACCGTATACATTGACCCCGACGAGGAACATCCGCATTATCGTAGCCTCGGTGCGATTTATGACTTCACCGATGATTATCTAAGTTGGGCGTACGATAGACAACGTGATTGTGATCCTCTCAACTCACCTTATTACTTGGATTGTCTGCACTCAATCGCAAAAGGACGAGAGAGCTCAGACTTGCAGACTAAAGTGGTTATGGCAACTTCGGCCGGCGAATTTGGTCTGGAGGCCATTCAACAAGCCTACAAGTTCTTTGGAGTAAACCCCAACACCAAAGAGGGAGATGACTACATTATCGGTCTCTACAAGTCGAGAATAGAATCCGCCCCTCGCCAAAAAGAAGAAGCGAAAAATTCACTTTTGGCCATCGCAAAAGCTAGAGACTCTGATAAGATTAGAGCGGTCGCAAACGATAAAGCAATGACACTCAGCGAGGCACTAGAATTTCTTCAAGTCCCTTCTCAGGATACTGACTCGGACACCATTGAAGCTATCGCCGTTTCCGTTGTATGTACACTCATCCTATCTGCAATTTTCATGTCCCTTTTGTTTATCAGATTACTAACCGGTACAGTCTATGGATGGAGATGTTTCAAAGGTCGCACGAGCTCTTAGAGTCATTGCAAATGCTCGAAATGATCCCTCACTTCAAAGGGCAGCAACGAATATGGAAGCGGGCAACTCGGGCTCAACGCTCAATGTGACAGACGCCTACAAGCGGCTTCAGATGACACCCGAACAGTCACACAGCGCCAACGACGAGACCGTTCTCAATTACTACCAAAGTCTCATGACTGATGCGGGGCCAGGATCCCAAGATAGCTTTACTGAAGCCCTGCGAATTATTGCCATCGACCGCGGTAGCAACTTCTTGCTCACAAAGCTCGATGACCCCAATGCTGTTGTGCAAGCTCCACCAAGTACCTCAGACCAACCTGTCGGCCTTGATAACATTGGCAATACCTGTTACCTGAACAGTCTCCTCCAATATTATTATACGGTAACTCCAGTGAGAAATGTGGTTATCGATTTCCAGAATCACCGAATGTCTTTGAACGACGAGGATATCAAAAAGAAGCGAGTTGGTGGTCGAATTGTGGCAAAGTCTGAGATCATTAAAGCCCAAAAGTGTGAGTATTATCCATGCATGACACCAAAAAAATGCTTATGGCTGACAATCTCTAGTCGTGGATGAGTTGCACAGTCTGTTTGAGAATCTTCGAACGGCATCTACCCACTCGGTAAAGCCAACACGAGAACTCGCCGAGTTGACAATATTCAGTTCAGCAGCAGAGGCAAATTTCCGGAGAGCTTCGATCAGTAGTCCTAGTGGGCCACCCAACCTCGTTTCTTTACTGGACAGTCCAGTCTATGGTCCACAACTCCCGCCTGCTCAACCCTCACTACCACAGATAGAGGATGATATCGAGATGATTGATCACCCCACCGACAAGGGAACAGATAATGATGATAGCAGTGAAGCTACCCTTGTGGATATGGTGGATCCGCCTTCCTACGAAGAATCGACAAGCAAGGACTCACAAAGTTCACCAAAGAAAGATAGTGAAGACGAGGAAGCTTTGCTTATGGATGTTGATACTGTAATGGTCAACGGTACCGACGCAACCAGCGAGGAGAAGACGTTGTTGTCCATGCCTGAGAAGCAGCCCCCATTGCCTCCACGGAATAAGTCTGGGCTGGTTATTCAGACGAACGACAAAAAGGAAAAAGTTTCGGACGATGAATTGTGGAGGTTCGGCTCACAGCAAGACGTAACAGAGGTTATTGGAAATGTTAATTTTCGATTACTCTGCGCCTTGAAACCAACAAGCATTGATGCTCAATCTGGAGAGCAGATGGACATTGTCAGAGACACGCTCTATGGCGCAAATGCTGTCTATCTTCAAAAAGCCCAAACGCTGGAAAAGAAAGTCGAGGCTTGGTCGAATCTCATCGTATTTCCAGCGCCTAACGGGCCTCGTGATATCTACGAAGCTCTCGACGTGGTTTTTGATGAGCAAATCGTTGACATCGACAATTCTACAGCAGCACAACATGCCTCGATCGACAAACTTCCACCAATTTTGCACATCCAAATCCAACGCACTGCCTTTGATTCTGTCAGACAAGTAGCATCTAAGAATCGGAATGCCGTCAACTTCCCAGAGACTATCTATCTCGATCGATATTTGGATTCCCAGGATCCTGATTCGACTTTGATGCGTAGACGTCGGGAAACTTGGAAATGGAAAGCTCAGCTCAAAGTCCTAGAGGCCAGACAAGCTGCTTTGAACAGCACCGTAGCAGATGTTTCTGTCGCGGATGCTCTCATCGCTACGAAAGAATTCATTGAAAAGCTACAAGAAGAAGAAATTGACGGCGTTCTCGTCGATGCAGACCTCTCCGATTCTCTCGAGGATCGTACTGCTGAGGTTGCTGAAGAACTCGAATCCATCAGCAAGGAAATCGCTAGCTTGAAGCAGAGCCTCAACGAGCAATTCACAGACATGCGACAATACGAGTATAAACTCCAAGCTGTCTTCATCCATCGTGGTGAAGCGGGAGGTGGTCACTATTGGATCTACATCTATGATTTTGATAGCGATATTTGGCGGGAGTACAACGACGAATATGTCACGGAAGTCCGGGATCGCAAGAAGATCTTTGAGTATCAGGGTGCGATGGGGGGAACGCCTTATTACCTTGCAT
>LLCD01000903.1:0-13988 GCA_001414355.1 Hymenoscyphus salicellus
ATCCTCTAGAATCTATATTAAGTATATACTAAATAATTACTTCCTTCTCTAACTTAGTTAACTTATAATAATTAACTTTAGAATCAGAGTAGTAGGTTCGGCCAGCTATTCTATTAGAAAGAGTTATATATAGTACTTTATAGATCTTCGCTCTAGAGCGTTTATTTAGTTTTTTAGACGTTCGAATAGCCTCGATAGCTAGAATGATTTACTCTTCTTAAGTTTAAATTTCTATAATAAATAGTTAAGAAAACACGTGTTAAAATTTTAGAAGTTTATACTAAGGAAAAGTAATCGACTCGGTGATATAATCGACTCGCTAATAAACTACGTTATATAAAGTATACTTATTAATATCTAATTTCAATTCGTAAGATGCTATTATTTCAAATAACTAGAGTAGTTAAATTAAAAAGAACTATTTACTAAAATATCTCTTATATATAATATTCCTAAAAATTGAATCTAGTATTAGTTACTTCATTTTTTCAATATAATTATGTTAAAAGTTTGTCAGTATAATCTTAAAGAAGTGTTGTTCAGGGGTAAATTAGGAAAGCGGTATAATCTTTTCTGGAATACGCAGAGTAATCTCATTTATTTAACTTGGTTGTTCTAACCTTTCGCTAAATTGAGTACATCAGGTCAAAGACACTTCACTTCAAGTGAGTTCAAAATGATGACGAGCAAGTTCATAATTCACTGAAGTCACAACCAATAAGTACCAAAAACTCTGACCAACTCCACCTCAACCTCTCCAACCTCCACCGTCTCACCACTTTTCAAGTCCCGCAAAATACACAATCCTCCCAATCGCACCTTCAACACCAAATAAAAATGGCGAAACGAAAGAAAACCAACAATACATACCCCAAACTCTCCATCATCAAAGCCCTCTACCTCTGCGCCTTCAACTTGGAGTATCGCATGCACCCCGCCTACCTCCACCCACAATACCTCTACGAAAGAGTCTACCTCCTCACCCACGAATGGGAGTGCGACAAAATCGCCAAAAAGATCAATAACTTCCAAGATCTATCACTTCTACACGACACCGAGGTCACCGGCGGTTCGTCTCAGCCAAAGAAGAAGAGAAGAGGAAAGAGATTGGTCATGGCATACGAGAACTGGAGCACTGTAGGCACAAAGCTTGCTGACATGGATTGGGAACTCGGGGATGGAGAGACGGAAAGAAAGGAAGATAGAAAGATTTTGGCGATGCTGGAGGAGATCGAGGAGAAGGCTACTGTCGCTGGGGAGAAGAAGAAGCGCTTGAGGGGAGCTAAAGTCGAAGACGAGGCGAAGGAGATTATTATTTTCGCTGGGGAGGAGCCTTTCAAGCATTACAGTGTTGAATTGGATACTTTGCGCGAGGTAGTTGCTTGGGAGTAGGAGAAGAACGAGTCAAAGAAGGACAAAAATCCGAAGAAAACCTCGAAGAAGACCTCCAACGTCAACAAGCCCGAGAAGAGCAGCCCTTCGAAGCAGACCGAGGAGAAGGAGAATCCAGAGAAGCACAACTCTAAGAAGAGGAAGAGAAATTGGATATTGGATATTTGATGGTGGGGTTGGGGAGAATTTGAAAGTAGGTTCATGAGGGTCACTGTATCATTTTTTTGCAGTTGCCAAAAGCGGCAGTAAATGTGTACCTCCGCTCTGAATCTACATTGTAAAGCTAGATAAACTTAAACCGTCAATAGTACTGTTTCTGGGTCAATATTTAAAATTGTTTTAATAATTTCTTGAATTGCTCTTCTTAGGAAGTCGGACTTGCTGCCGCTTTAAAGTACACAGCCACTCGCTGTTGGTGGCTGAACATAAAACCAACACAACATCGTGGTGACTTCATCTAACCCAGACCTCGTTTTCTTCAGCCTGAAATCTTTCTGGATTCACACTTCAAATTACTTCAGAATGGCGCAAAACGGATGCACTTCTTTGATTCCATATGTCACCCCCAGACGACCTCACCCCCGCTCTCGTTTCTCTCCTTTCCCAGTGAAATTCGGGATAACGTATATGAGATTGCGCTGGTATCAGAGTTACCCATTATTCCACGGAAGGGGGAGTGGAAGTGGGAGGATCAATACTTCCCTGATGCCCCAGGGGAGCTCATGCCGAAAATCTCCTCACGATACGCTGGCGAGAAGTCGATCAAGAAGCTATATCAGCAAGCCCTCGATCCCTCAACTTAACCCTGCTCCTGTGTAGCACGGCCGTGAGTCGGGAAGCCGCCAGAGTGTTTTACTAAAAGAACACTTTTGCCTTCTTAGGGCAGCACAGTTGGGACCCGATCGTTGTGTTGCTTGAATCAACCGGAGCGGCAAATCGGAACTTTCTAATTTATTTGGAAATAAACGGCGATCGACCTGATTTTGTATGGCAACTTTCTAGTGGTCAAAGATGCAGAGATCTTCGTGGATTCACAAAAGAGGAGGTATATCCTTTAAATTCGTATCTACAGCACAGAACAGACGAAGTTCCTCTAAGGTTATAGCGTGGCCGGGTCGATAATATTAACCCGGCCGCTGAGGAAGCTTTCAAACTGTAAGGAAGGGGGTCATCGAAGGTTACTATTATCATGCGACTCAATGGAATTTATCCAGGGGCCAGATTAGGCAAACTTCCAGAAGACATTTCCCCAGAAAACGGTTGGTACAGCATGGAGTATCCAAACTTACCCAAGAAGTTTCGGTCACTCCACGAAGGACGAGTGCAAGTACTTTGGAAAAGCAGGGAATGCCGGCAAGAGCTCGAAGACCAAAGAACCGTTATCGAAAGGATCGGGTAGATTATGGCTCTGGAACCCATCGAAGAAGATCGCCTCCATCCAAATCCAAAATATCATGGTTGTCATCACGCAACTGACGAGCGGAGAATTGCCAAATATACAATCAAGAGAAAGGACCTAGAAGAACCCCTCTTCGCCCAGGACCCTTGTGCAATTAATCTTTCGTATATGGATGTGGAGAGTATTGAGCGTTGGTTGTGATTGAAGGCTTGGAATTTCGTTCACATCGGGGGTTATATTCGTGGGAGTGATAAAATGGATGAAATCTATTTACAGTACAAGCTCTAAATACTGTAATTCGGGCGCCCAGCGCCCCAACGGCGAACGATGTATGGATCCCTCTTGTCTGGAGGAGAAGCCTAGATGGCTCCAAGATGTGGAGATATATCCACGGCATCCGTACCTGAATCTCAGAACCAACGAAGTTCCTCTACTGCACGGCCGCGTCGATAATATTAGCCACATTTCAGAAGAAGTTTTCAAGTTGCTGGGAAAGAGGCCATGGAACCGAAAAGGCACCATTGTTATGCAACTTCCTGACAATCATCCAGGACACAGAATAGACCGATTTCCTGAGGAGGGGGAAGGATATGAGGAAAACTTTTGGTATAGCATGGGTCTTCCCAATTTAGCAGAAAATTTCCGTTCACTTCATAGGTACGGAGAGTTTCGAAGTACTCTGGGAAGGCGAAAATTATCTTCAAAGAACAACGAATCGCGATCAAAAGGACTAGGTAGAACATGACTCTACAGCCTGTCGAAGCAGATCAGCCCCATCACGCGGACAGATCTGACGCCCATTTTTGAATAGTTATGGGCATGAGAAAGATCCTGGTGGAATTGCCAAGTATGCACTGAAGAAAAAACGGCTGGAGGAGCCGCTTTTTGCCTCAGAGCTTCTGGCTTTGGAGCATCAAATTTATTTCGAAGAACTGGATCGAGGGTGTCCAGAATTCGCAGCGCGTTGGCTGTAATATGTGAAGTATAAACTGTCATGTCACTCAGGGGAGACCGCGAAATTTTGAAGGATCTTAGCCACGAAAATCAGTTCATAGTTGGATCATGGCACGTTTAAATCAATCTTGTATAAACAACCGATCAAAATCTTCATCTGCTGCTTCATCTATCCTTCCTGATTCAAGCCTCCCCTGTCGACAGCTGCGAAACGAGATTTGAAGTTCTCCGAAAACTGGTTTATACCAACGGCCATTTGGTAGAACTTAGCAGCGTCTGCGGGAAGTTACAGATGTTAGGTCAATCAGGGGAAAAGAAATAGTATGTTAAACACTAAATTTGTGAATAGCTGGAATAAATATCAAACACGAACAAAAAACAAGTATCAATTAATATTCTCCAGTCCAAACTGCTTCCCTCCAATCTCAATCCAAAACGCAATTGTCCCGTGGCTCACCCCCAACACGATATCATATCTCAATCTCCAATAGGGCTCTTTGTCTGAAGTTCGTACCATTTTGACGAAGAGGCCGTCAGATACTTCGTCTAGAGGCACTTTGATGGTCTTTTTGGTGCTTATGGACCCTGAAAAAAATGTTAGTGAAGGGTTGGTCCGAGGAAGAGGGGGTCGGGGAAAATGGGGAAGGAAATGAAAGAAGCTTACAGTGTGTTGATGTGTCCGGAGGAAATGCAGCACTGCTTTGCTCCAAGCTTGCTACGATGAAGAAATCGTCGCTCTCGGGCTCTGGACCGCATTGTTTGTAGCATGGTAAAGTCACCTTTCTTGCTTCCTGAAGATTGTCTCCCTGTCACTTCTTGTTAGTTTGAGTGTCACGTTGTCAAGGAAAATTCATGATCCCGAACCTTTTTGATAATCCAGTTGATGCTCTTATATCTCCACACTCCTTCCCAACTATCCCAGCTTTTCTTTTCATTCTGATGTGCTGGGTCATTTGCATTCCATTTCGGACAGCATGCCACGCCAAAGCTCGCGTTTGCTTGGCTGGCCATACCTCGAATGAAGGAGAAAACATCGGGCTTAACAGGATACTTTCTCTTGGACGGAGCCTGACTGAGTATTGCCCCACTAAACGCGTATCAGTTGGAGTTTCCACGAAATTTAGCATGATGGCTTACCGGATAACCGCCGTCCAGGTGTTGGCTGGCTGGATAAACTTCATTGATGGAAACCTGCCCTTAAGGTGCTCTAGCAGATACTTACTGCTCCCAAATCCCCCGGTTAAGATCACAACCTGAGTTCAAGAGTCAGTCCTATCTTGGAAGATATTTCTCAGAGAAAAAGGGGTTTTCTTACATCGACGGATGTCTTGTCACTATTTTTCAGACCAACCTTCTTCAACTTGATAGCATTGAGCTGCTCCGTGATTATAGAAGAAATAGTATTCGCGACGGGCAAAAAGATAGCATTGAGTGCTTTCCTAGGGTATTTAGTATAATTCCAAATTCTGAAGGGGAGGCAGTTTTTTACTTGTCAAAGATCATAGTGTTATTCTTCAATTTTCCGTCTGGGTAGTCGGTCAGAGTTGTCCCCTTGAGAGCAACATGATATTGCTTGGTGCTTGAGTTGGTAAAAACCGGCTTGATCTCTTTATCGAATTCTTTGAGGGTGTCCGTGTACAAGGGGCTTTTCTTCAGTGGAAAGAACTCCTCTTCCTCCATCAAATTTCGCATGATGTGACTCTCAAAATTCTTGTCAAGATTTAAGGCACCCCCAGCCTTGGCTGCCAAACAATCAATAACTCTCATTCAATCGTAAAAGGTGGTGGGAATTACTTAATGGTGGAACAAACTCCACCAAAATTAACGGATTCAAAGTTCGGATAGTGTATGTAGTGAGGTTGGTAGTAGAACCTCCAACATCACACATCATGATAGTATCGCCCGCCTGCATGAAATTAGTTTACATCAAATTAAGGGGGATCGTGACTTGCTTTCAATTTACAAGCCTTCGCCTCTGTAGATTGCAAACTAAAACGAGCTGCAGCTTCGGCTTCTGCGATATCTGTAACAGGACCAATTCCGAGTTCTCGAGCAGCCTGACAATGTTAGACCAGCATGAAGATGAAATTTTGAGAAGGAAATTACCTGCAGAAAGGTGTTCTTGATGACCTCTGGCCATCCAGCCGGGGTCGAAACCACATACTTTATAGCGAGTATCTCCGAATAAGTTTTCGGGTGCTTCTCTTCGATCGCAATGATCGCATATCGATACAGTTCTCCCAGGTAATCTTTTACAGAATCGGTTGGTGTCTTGCCACATTCCCGAAAGGTTTGCTGCACCTTGTTGATTTGGATATATTCTGGTTTCGGGAGGGTATTGTCGAGTAGGACTTTGAAGGCTTCCAATTTCTTATCTTCCCTCAATCCCACCTGGTATCCCCAACGCGCTCCATTCCCTTTATCTCCATATTTGATAACAGTGGGAACCTTTGGAGAGGTAACTTTGGAACTTGTTTCGCCTGGCCACTGATCAAGAACATACGAATTATCGAGGTCTGCCGTGAAGATATATCCGATACTAAAAATCGGTTTCAGCAATCTCAAGTTTTATTCTTCATCAATGGAAGAAAGGTGGTCTTACTAACCCGCTATAAGTAGTTCCAATATCAATGCTGATGATGAGACTGCGTCGTTCAACGTCTACTGTAGCTTGCAAACCATTGAGAAGAGTATTCAAATTCTGAAGCCGGAGGTCGTCTCCCGCCATTGTGGAAACCTCGTCAGAAAACATCAGAACAAAGTTTCTCTACCTGGGTCAAACTAAGCTGCATACATGTCCTCCTTCCCGGTGGCAGTGCTTCAGCCGTGGCACGAAAAGTGCAGATAACAAATAAATTTCCAAGTCGAAAAGGGGAAGTCTCTTTTGTGTAACCAATAAATGAGCCGCGGTTACCAAAACAGTCAAAATGCGCCCATCACAGTACATAATCGTTAGCGGTTATGCAGGGCGTTTTCCCAAGGTTTCCCATACTCACTCTTCACGGAGAAATCCGAATCCTCGCTTAATCGACCCAAAACCCGTTTTTCGCCAGCCATGGACTTATCTTAGACAATTGACTTGAGAATGAAGGCGGCTGGAAGTTATTGAGACAGAATTTTGCACGTTTCCGGCCTCCCTCAGTGTTGTAATCTTCTTCCAAGACCAGGTTAACATTACACTTCACGACTAAGGGAAATTATTTTCCTTTCCATCGCGAAAATCTAAGGGGGTTTCATTTTGAAATTTGTGAATTTAAACTACAACGGTATTGCACCAGATTTACAAATGTGAAGAAACTCTTGGAATCGTACTCCGCCCCTCCAAAAAAAATCCCTAAAATACAGCCCAAGCATGACTATCGTGGTGAATTCTGCATGATCAATTCGACTACTTGCCATTCCTTTGCACTCCACTCAGCCCTTCTCTCCCTAAACTTCTCACATATGGCATCAATCAAATTTTGCACCTCTATCCGCCTTCGTGTCGCCACCAACAATCTTGAGTTCGTAGAACCATAGTTTCCCGTTTGTCTTCGAGCTTGAGCGACTCGTTCCAAGTTTGCGATTACGACGTTGAGATTCTTCTTTTCCCTGACAAGATTTCCCCACGCCTCTATGTCGTTTGAATCTATTCCAGTATTAGATTCACCAGTATTGGCCACATCCATAGCGACTGGAATTGGCAAGTTCCGGTTCTGTCCCACTGAGGGCTCAAAACTTCCATCCCCTTGATATTTCGTCTCGTCCCTGAGTTTCCCAACTTCCTCCCTTGCCTTTTCGCTGACTCTATCCGGGGTAGGAGGCTTTATCTCTTTGTACGGTACTGCCGTGACGAATGAATCTTCCGCTGATCTCATTGTTTCGAGGTACAGTTTGGGATATTTGACAGCTTTCAAAATGTCCCATAGCGCAATGCTACAGCAGAGGAGAACGATGGAGCCGATGATGATGTATATGAAGTGATCGAGTGGAAGAGTACCGACGGGCCCAGGAATCAAGCCTCGCTTGTTGATGTTTCTGGGGCTTATTTTGGGGATTTTCGAGGACTCCATTATCCAGATGCTGGACATAACTGGATCAATTTTGTCCACAGATTGAAATGGCGAAAACTGCTTCCCTGAGGAGCAGTGAATGTAGATCTGTGGAGAGAACAGAACAGATGGATGCAGGCTGGGTGTCAGAAACGTCAAAAGATGGCCAAGCTGAGCAAATTAAACATGGCCACGGAAGATTCCTTTGGCAAGTTTAGCCATAATCCCATTTTGGTAAACCGTAGCCCGGGAGGTTGTATCAGTGGGCTGAGCTGAACTGCATCTGCCGCCGGAAGGCTTGGCGGTGATAACTTGGCGATTTTCTAATTTTGTTGATCTTTTGACATTGAATTAGTCTTCGAATTTCAAGGTAACCGTTTCCTATTGAAAACTGGTAAATCAAAACTGTTTGAATCATGCCGAGCTTGTAAGTTTCTTTCCCCCAGCGTGTATACTTGCCGCAGCTCACTATTTTCAGAGATCCTCTTTTGGAGGAATTCAAACATGATCTGTGGGGAGAAAATCTCGTCCTTCCAGGCACGAAATTCCAAGATCATTTTGCAATTTCGTACTTGGTGGTATCCTTCCTTACATGGAGCGGTCTTGTATATGCATTGCTAAGCTTTCAACGCACTTCTTTTTTTCAAAAGAAAACCGCTTTCAAATCCCGGAAAGAGTCTATCTTTTATTACCTTTTGTAAGCAATTTTTATGCCTTTCTTCTTGACAAGTGGAAATAGACTGAGAACCTAATAGATCATACTCTTTGCAAATCATCGATATTTTCTTGAACGAGGAGAAAGTCCATGTGAAGAGGGGATACGCATTCACTGGAATATTTCGTGATGGGTTTTGGCAGATTTCAGATCTCCTCGTCTTGAAAATTGTATGTGGGATTACCTACTATCAATTTCTTGCCTGGGAAAGTAACAAACTACTTCATGCCGTTTGGCGGTTTTTGTGCATGATTTCTTTGACTACTCTCGCTGCACTTGCGCTTTACCGATGGGGTGTCTCAACCGCGTTCACCATTATGGAACTCAACGGTGTATCTCTCGATTGGCTACAACAATTTCTCCAGGAGGCAGCGGCATTGCGAGCAGGATATCAAGTTCTCTATATGCTGGTTTCGACCATGATGACCCTTCTGGCACTCTATCACATTGGACGTCGCACTTTATTCCGAGAAAGACTTAACAAAGTAAGCCTTGTGACCCAAGATATATCAACCCATCATTTACTCATTTCTTTGCTAGGTTGAAGGCCACTTCTTGGCTACCTCAATACTGCTATGGATCAGATCGGTCGCTCAAACGGACATTGTGGTGAAATATGTTCTTCATGGAAATACCAGACCGATGTACCTTGCCACAGCAGCCGAGGCTTGCTATGGCCTCCCAACTGTTGTCATATATCTCCTTTTTAATGCCCTCCACAAGCCAGATCCACCATCAGTTGCAAAATCGGAAATCCTTCGTGAAGGAAGGCGCACAGTGAAGAAGGAAATGGAAAGGCGACAAATCGATGCGTCAAACGGAGGGCCAGAATTGCCGACCCTGGCCCAAATTCTCACAGAAATTGAATCGAAACCGTTGATGTATCTCCAAGATAGGACACAGGAAAGTCTATCGTCATTGCCAGAGACTGAAATTCAGGATACAGTTTCCCGGCATATCAGTGATGTTTTGATGCTTCGGGAGAAGATTTGAAGAGAGTCACTGTACTTAAATTGAGTGGCTACTGGGAGGCTGAAAAATTGGAAACTTGATAGTCATTTTGTTGTTGTAGGGAAAAGTAAAGTTAATGTAGTTGAAAAGCATTGCACTGTACTTTCTGATTTCGTGAAACAAAGAAAAGGACATGATCCTGAGCCCACAACTCATTGTGATGATGGACTGCGAGATGTTTCATATACAACCACCTGCCCCGGTTCTAATACAACAGGTCCGCTGGCCATCCCACTTTCGATTGGCCGTGTTTTGACGAGAGCTCCAAATAAAGTACAGAAAATTCGAAGTTTGTTCATATCCCTCGGGTTTGAAATATGCCCCTCAGAAGATAATATGTTGACTCTCTTCTCCTCGCAAGCTGGCAAGCTTGTACCATTGTCGTAACTTTTGAACTCATACTTCGTCTTGTTAGACCGGAAACGTAGGGATAGTTTGAGAGCCGCAGAACAGAGTTCCCGAAGCGCGTTGTGGAGATCTGATTCTATTCTTTGCGTCGCATTGCTTTCAGCACCTTCCAGGTTCATCGGCCGAAGTATTGAGTAGAGATAATTGGCAGCGTTATCGATGGTTCCTTGATGGCTTAAGTTCAACCGACCGATATAAGAAACGGTGCGGGTTCGCCACTCAACACATTCCTCTACAGACACTATGTACATTCTATTAGCAGAACAATCTTTGCAATTCGAATGAGATGACAGCAACCTTTAGTGCTTGTCTCAAGCGTTTTTTCCATCTCTCGGAAACTCCGTTCCATGTGCTCGGGCAGTCCAAATCGTCTAGCGTTCGGACCAAAAAACAAGTTTTGCAGCTCGAGAAATAACTGAGATATCAATAGTCGACGTCGCCTCTCAGGGCTCTTATCTGCGCGAATTTGATGTTCGTAGAACTCGTAATAGTATGGGGTTTTTAATTGGTTCTGTCGTTCAGGGCGGAAAGTCGCAGCTCCAGGATAAAATCTCCGAATTACATCTGTAGTCATATTTCGCACTTTGAACATATCCTGTAGGAACACATCATCCAGAGGCTCTTCCGGGGGCTTGCTATTATTCAATATGATCTCATTGAGCTTGCGAATTTTGAGTTTGTTGTTCTGCTGTTGGAGGCAAAGATCGTCTCGTTCCCGCTTTACGTGGTCGAGCTTCGAAGCGAGATCAGTCGTATCCGCTGCGGCAAGCTCCAATGATTTCTTCAATTCTTTGTTTTGTTCCGTAAGTTGGAGCACCGAGTTTTTGAGATCATGGGTTGCTGTAGCTTCTCCCAAAATGTATGGGTACATATCAAGGCCATGTGGAGGTACGCTCGTCATGTTTGTCTCTCGTTCGCCACTCGAAAGTGTGACTGGTGGGAGTGGAAGTTGATTATCCTTCTCCCCAGTCAGTATCAGGTAAACTTGTGCTGCAGTTATACTAACACAGGAATTTGAAACTCGCTGCTCACGGTTCCCGATAAACTCCTCTCTCGCTACCACCCCGCTCTCTCCATTCTGGACGAAATGTATAACAATGTCATGAAATCGAGATTTTAAGACATCTTGAATCTCCGCTTCAATTTCTTTGAGATCTCTCGTATCCAGATCTTGTAAGCCGAGTCGGACTAACAAACTTTCGACAGTTTGGAGAACTATCTGAGAAGAACCGGATGCTGCCATTCTGTCGCAAGCGTTGATTTTCTTTCCAAACCGAGTTCAAGCAAATTTTGGACAATGTTCTCCACTCTCGTCAACAAACTGGATGGTACTATTCATCAATAAAAAAGCAAACTGAGTAGTTGAGCCACTTCCAAATTGGGTCAGCTCATTTAGGGACTACGGGGAGCTGAGGGCATACCTACGCCACAATCGCCACCAATATTATGCGAAACGAGAGAACTTATCAATTAGGAACTTGAAGAAAAAGAAAAAGCCAGCTGAATAGTGATGATACGAGTTCAACCAATGAGTTAAAAACTGCAGAGGGAAGTTCCGAGGAACATGCGTGGGGGAAAAGCCTCTTCAAATGATGCTACGGCCCTATACCCTCAAACTAGCGTGCTCAAGGTGCAACCACAATTCTCCTTGTTTCTTGAAATTCCAAGTTGTCAATCAACACTTTTTCAACGACCTGTCGATATGATGAAACTCAACGAGAAACCTGCAAATCTTGAGCGTGGCCTTGATGGACTCAACTTGTTTGAAGACGGAGATGCCCAGCTTATCATAGGCCTCGATTTCGGAACCACATTCAGCGGAGTTTCTTATGTCTTCACAGAGAAAGAAAAACCAGACCTTACTGCTATTACTGACTGGCCTGGTACTCCAGGTCAAACCCTCTCCAAAACCCCTACTTTAATAGATTATAGCGCGCCAAATGGCGGGCGGCCGTTTACTTGGGGTTCAAAGGTCGACCCGACAAGCAAAGGGATGCTCCAAGGCGTCAAATTGCTCCTCGACCCAGGACAGGAAGTCCCCCTCTATGTCCCTGCAATCAACTCGAAGAGAGAGCTCCAAAGGCTTGGAAAACCCGCCATCGACGTAACTACCGATTACTTGAAAGTCTTGCTTGAGTATGCTTGGGGCAAGATCAACAATACTTATCCCAGGGACTATGTCGATATGCAACAAAAGAAATTTGTCTTGTCGGTGCCTGCGGTTTGGTCAGACAAGGCAAAGGATCTGACACTACGGGTTTGCAATGCCCCTCATATTACTTCATCTGCTGTGCTAAATCTTCTTTAGGCTGCTAAGAATGCGGGAATCTATCCAGTCCATCTGATAAAGGAGCCGGAAGCTGCTGCATTGTATACTCTACACCATCTCAAAGGCCGAGCTCTTACGGTTGGTACTTCTCCCCTGTCTACGTCACAGCTAATTAAAGATCCCAGGCTGGTGATGCATTTGTGATTTGTGACGCAGGCGGTGGTACGGTAGATCTGATTTCATATGAAATTGACACCGTAGAGCCACTAGAACTTAAAGAACTGGTGCCTGGAACAGGTAAATCAACTGCAGAATACTTTGAAGACAAAATTTTTAACAAAAGCATAGGTGGCATGGCCGGCTCGCTGTTTCTCAACAAAAGATTCGAAGACGCAGTCAAGAACATTGTTGGGGAAGAAGTGTTCTTCAAGCTTAATAAGACCGAAGGGTTTGCCGACGCTGTTAAGCAATTTGATAGAGAGGTTAAACCAGCATTCTGTGGAGACAAAGAACAAGTATGGAATGTTAATTTTCCCGAGTGGTCTGCTGGAAAGTTGGTCGATGATCCAGCAAGTAACCTTCAGGCCAACTGTCTTCGTCTAAAGTAGTAAGTTGTCTTGCCACAACTAAATTGTCGCTACTAACCAAGGTTGAATATAGCGAGTTAGTACATCAGATCTGTAAGTAGTCTGAACGCACCTGTCTACTTTTTACAGCCTTTCATTTATCATCTGGGAGTAAATCCACTGACATCTGGGCTTAAGTTGAACCGCTGGTCACTGAAATCATTCGTCTTGTTGCTGAGCAAGTTGCCAGTGTGAGAATCAAGCGGTTGGGTGTGAACCACCCAAAAGGAGCGGAAGTCAAGGTAGGTTATTTAAACTTCAACGAAATCCTCCAGGAATAACGTGATAACAAATTTTCTCCATGATCTAGGCCATATTCCTCGTGGGAGGGTTTGGTTCCAGCCAGTACCTAAAGATGCGCCTTGAAAAAGCAAATTCCGATATCCAAGTCATACAGCCCCCTGATGCGTAAGAAAAAGTTCTTGAATGAATCTCGATATCCAGGCTAATACATAGTTCCTTTAGTTGGGGAGCAATTGTGAAGTGAGCACTCAACTTCCTGATCAATTCAGTACTAAGAAAAAAAACAGGGGCGCGGTTTTAAGTCAAATGCCACATGAAGCAGTCGTTACCTCAACAAAATGTGTTCGTCATTATGGCGTAGCATGTACTGTGATTTACAGAGAAGAAGAACATGCTGGTCAAGAGAAACTCTGGGATGAGCTAGAAGGGGTACACCGCGTCAATAAGATGACATGGTACTTGCACTACGTGAGTGACCCCTTTCCTTCATAATTGTCTTTAGACTAAGATTTTGGCTGGTAGGGTGATGATCTTGTTCGTGAAAGAACGATCGAGTTTAGTTTTTATCGCACACTATTAATCGACTACCAACCGACAGATTTGATATTTTTCAACAACCTTCTCCAGTGTGAACAGCTAGACGCTCCGGAATATCCAGTTGATGGTGTGTATCGCGGAAGTCTCTGGGTTAATTTCCGCCTACTGATATACCTCGCAGGAGTCACAAAGACAAATGTTAAACTAAGATCAGACTTGAGGGAAGTTCCCAAAGACGCATTACAACGAAAGCTTTCACCAACCGGTATGCCATACTATGTAATATGGTATAAACTTATTCTTAATACACGAACCGCAAATATGAAATTCTCTTTGGAGTGTAAAGGGAAAGAGTACAACAGCATCGATGCCAAATACGAATGAGGGAGGGCTGTGATTCTTC
>LLCD01000904.1:0-13974 GCA_001414355.1 Hymenoscyphus salicellus
CCCCCCCCCCCCCGATACTGTATTAATATTATCCGTGTCTAAGTCTAGTATTCTTTAAACTAAATTATAGAGAATAGATAGATAAACAAATCAACTAAATATTTTTCCAGAAGTGGATTAAGAACTCAATAGCATAGGCACTATGTCTTTAGGCTAGTTTCCCACACATAGTCAACAGGTTCAGGAGCAGATATAATTATATATGATGATTACTTTATCATGAGAGGAACTTTACCTATTAATGAAGGAACCCACGACTTCGTCACCTTGATTGCAAATCCTAGGAAAATCTTGGATGACTCGTGGTGTGGTCAGATGTTCAATCATAATGCATCGAAGAGAACTGACTAGAGGCATTTCTGACATGATATGCCACTGAGATGGAACGAACCACTACTACGGACAATATTACTACAGTCAGCGATAGTTGGTTGTGGAGTTGACTCGAGTACTACTGTGAGGGAGTGAAAGGTACGTCAATGACTGTACGGTTTCAAAGAATAGATTGTCTACAAAGCTCCAAAGAGCTCTGAAGGAACAACGCTATTTAGCAGATTTCACATCTCCACATTCCACATTCCACATTCCATCAGTGTTCACATTTCCACATTCCAAACCTCCATATTCCATCATGTTTATTTATTCACTTGGTCTGTGTCCATCACAACTACTGCCTGGATGCGAAAATGGTTCGTACTTGTACGTGTTCAGTTTGGGGAAACTCATATCGCAGGCCTTTTCACCAAGCATACACGTGGGGAAGGTGCCTTCAATATCCTACGGTTGACTTCTGGCAGCTATGGGCCTCTGGACAAGATAATTGCGATGTCTTTGAATTTTAAATATTGTGAGGCACACTGAAGGGGTGAATTTTGGGAAAGACTTAGTATTTGTAGACCCAACATCAGGGTCTGTAGGACTGGGGCTTTCCTTCTGGTCAGGCACAAGGGGGTGTCAGAATTCGTGGGAAACTAGTTTATCACCAAATCTAATGAAGCTGACCTCCACAACATTGTTTGTCAAAATAAAAAAATTGATATCAAGAGAGTTGGTATGGTTGTTGTTAATCTTGTAGTTTGCAGTTGTTGGTTTTTTGAGTTGTATTGTTGAATAAAACGACAGAAGATTCAGACACACCTGGTGAGGCATGTTTGCGGTGGACAAAAAAAGAGGCAGTGAATATCAGGCTCGTATCAGCCCGTTTTTGCAACATTTTAAGACAATTGGAGAGCATTCTTAAAAAGAAGTAGGTTAACATTTTAGAATGTGCTAAATGGTTAAGAGAATTAACTTGTATTGCCCTAGAAAGCAGGAAAACTGGCAAGATAGGCAGGTACGATTTACTGCCACTTTTTTTGACCATCACGAGGCGCGATACCTAGGAGGACGCCAGCCGAATCAACTACAAACATCGCCTCATTAATAAAACTCATTTCAGATAAGTGAAAGATTCGCCACATCAAAAACCTTGACGCGAGAAACTTACTTTCCTTTACCAAGTCCACTCAGATGTTGGCTAAGGGGTTGACCTTGGCCTTGATCCTCATGATCTTTGACTTCTCTTCTCTTGAAACCAAACTATCCTCGATACCTTTCTATTTCAATATTTGCATTCCTAGTCAAATGGCCATGAGACCTCCCACTTCTACCATCGTTGTGATAGAAATCTCCTCATATCCTCGGAAGGCACTCCACTCTCTTTATCATGATTAGAAAGCCATTCTACCCTTAATTTTATGATCGAGTGGGCTAAAGAATTCCTCTGCTCCGTGTGCCAATTGATCGCTGAGTCCAGCTCAGCCGTCATCTTCTCGATGAGTAGAGCTTGGGCAGCAAACATTTGTGCATGAGCCTCAGTTGTAGCTCGCTCCGTTTTGTCCATAGGAAGAGTCGTATAAACCCGACACAAATATATCGTTGCTTAGAAGAAAAACTCTCGAAGTCTAATGCGATCAGACGACTCAGCGGAGAGAGGTAAGTCGAAGAGCCTCTTTGCAGTTCCAAGAAGTTTCGAACTGCTCGCTAGATATGCTGGCTCTGGTGAGGATTCTTGTATAAGCAGTCTTATTCCTTCGAGTATTACAGGGAGGAAAGCGATAACTTGAAAGAAGTTCCACCAGAGACTAACTTCGATGTCGGTTACTGTCTTAGGTGCGTCTTTGAAGAATTCTTGCAAGCCCAAATCTTCGAAAATCGAGTCTTGTTTACGGTAAATTTCATCCTCGATCTGTAAGAACAATAAGTTGTAGTTTTATGTGGAAATGTGAAATGTAATGGTAGTAAAAGCCAGCACTATATCTTCACGAATGAAGGAATAGAAAGACACTCACGATTGAAGGGCCGTGGCTTTTCAGAAGCATCCTGTCGAAGTCGGACGCGTGGCCTGCAGGTCCTCTGGGGGTAACGAGCATAGTACCCGCAGTAGTATGATGAACCCAGGGGTTTGCATCCGAGGGGGTAAGTAACTAGTCAAGCGTGCGGTTACCAAACCTACTATATAATATATAGTTTGAAATCCTACCTCGTATATGGCTAAGAGCTGCGTTGCACCATAGATATCAGACCTAGAACAAGAACCCGGGTTGTTGAGAGCAGCATGTAAGCTCCATAAAGCCCAAGAATAAAGCTCAGTTGGTGTTTGTGATCGAAGAGGCGAGGCCAACATCTGACCACCCCTCTCACAAACACAACTTATTGCATAATCTAAACAAGTGCTAGAACCATACCGGCTTGGAAGGTAAAAGACAAAATATAAAGGCGCTTTTTGCAAGACCACTAAGACGAGTTAGTTGACCTTGGAGTGATATTGAAGCAGTTCTGCCAAGGTCAACATCCGTGAAAGTAGCGAGATCAGTAATATCAAAATTGTATTTCGTTCTCAAAAACTCATACCCGTTGCATGAAAGTGGAAAGTGGGGTGCTGAATTTGAAATCGAGCTCCGCCTGACTGCGGTAGATTCATTTGCTGGATTCAAGGTCAAAATTTGGGAGGATGTGTCTTCCTTCAGTCGTCTTTTTCCGCCGGACCTGGCTGCCTGTCGCCTGATGTTTGCCCTCACATTTCTTTCTTGGTTTCGATCATCAACGAAAATGAAGACAGGCCCCTCTTTTGCACAGCATCGAGGCTTTTTCAAAAACGTGTTGAGGCGCATCTCTAAATCTTGGATAGGTCAACTGTGGGGAGTCTAGGATGACGCTGAATTCTGAGACTGACGAAGTTGAAAATCGAGCTAGCACAAGTTACTAAGATCCCTGGTTGCATGGCGTAGGTAGCTTGCAGAAAGGGTAGCACTTTGGCACAATATTCTCCCAAATAGGTAAAAGCTCTACCAACAAATCCCAGTTTCCCTTCTTTGGTGTCAGCGAAGATCTCTGTGTGAAAGCTTACTGAGCTAATTACAGTACATTTCCTCCATCCATACATATGCAATAAAATTTCATTGTAGCCAGCCAATCGCAAGTCTATGCCAATTGCTATACGTACGCCCCACCAATTGGTCAAAAGGAACGAGGTTTTCTCTTTAATACATCGGAAAAGCCAATGGAATTCTCACCCAGCCACCTGTATTCTCCGATAGCTGATTGCCACGGACGGGAGTCTTTTTGCGTCATTCTCTGAGGAAAAAAAGGTCGTTAAGAAACCTCATCCCAGAGCAAATTTTCTCCCTCGATTCCATAAAATATTTGACAATTGAGTGAGTCACTGGCGAGTATTGGGGACAGAAAAGTTTTGAAAATATACATTCTGTATAATTAGAATTGAAAACTTACTCGCTTAAGGTAGTCGCGCTCTGAATAGAGGCATTCTACGCCTGAGCGACGCGAACAATCCGTGTTTCATTTGCCGAGATGAATCAATAGCTCTTTCTTCTAAACGATTTGTGACTTTGGGCGAAAATTCTGTCGTATGTTGACTTGGAGCTTCGGACCCTATGCTAACGTGATTGTGCTCAACCATTCGCTCAAATTTATCAACAGTCCTGGCTGTTGAATGACCAGCCGTTGGTAGAGGTTCCGTCATCTCTCGTTGAGATGTATCGACAGCTCTATCTTCCAAAAGACCCTTGGCTTTTGGCGAAGATCCCTTCATCTGCTGATTTGAATCTTCAGGCCCTGTTCTCGTTGGATTGTGCTCAAACATCTGCTGAGATGTATCAACTGTTCTGTTTTCTAGATGGCTGGTGGCTCCTGGGGAAGATTGCGTCCTCTGTTGATATGAAGCCTCTAGTTCGGTACTCATCTCGTTGGGCTCAATCCAATTTTGTGATGGGAGTATTGAATACAGAGAGCGCCTGAGAAACGCAGTTAGAAAACTTTCCGCATTAAGCATGAAGCGATCCTCGGTCATGCTCTCCAGGGCCTCGATAACGCTCGTATCTAATGGCATGATTTGGGGGCCCCCTTTCCAGTCACGTAAGATATTTCCTCCTTCCCAGTGACCTCGAATATGTATATACCTTCGGGGCTCACGTACCCCATATAAAGAGCAGATCCCGCAACGCCACAGGATATTATCACACTCCTTATACACAGCGTTCATGTGACTGCGTTCATGATCATGCCAGTCGGTTCGATTTCCGAACGCCAGACCGCAGAAGGTGCAATACTTTTCGCTGTGGAATGCTCTCTCATGAACATGTACATCAATCATGGATTCGAATATTTCAGAGCAGATTAGACAAGAGAAGTAATCGTCCCTCCCATCGTTTTTCCTCGTGGGAGCTGTTTTTGGGAACCAACTCGCTCTTTTTGGCGCAGTTGTTGATGCAGAAGAATGATGCATATCGGCTGTCCTGGGAGAGGGCAAATCCGGGGCAGAATTTCGTTTACTTTGTTGGGATTTCCGTTTATCCGGGGTATCTTGTAGGCTAATACTGCGAATGTGATTCCGAGGCAATGTCTCTGCGGTGTTTGAAGAAGTGGCGACCTCGGTAGCAGAGAAACGCCGATTATTTGCAGAAATGCGCCGATTTAGCTTGATACTATATCGTGCACTATGTGTTGATCCTCCGGAATTCGACGTCCTCGCTGAGGTCACCGATTGCGCCCTTGAGGTGGACTTCCTCTGTGGAGCGACAGGAAGCGTACTATACACCTGGTCGCGGCCATTCTTTGTACTGTTTGATTTATCCACTGGTCCGTTGGTATTGTTATCAACTATAAGTTGGTAAGAACTCCAACGCTTCGGCAGGGGGTTTTGCTTATCATTATAGACAAACGAAAATTGGTGGCCCAGTTGAAACGGTAGACTTGAGTGACTGATGGGGTCAGGTATTGGTAGCAAGCAATTAGAACATGGTAACCCAGCTTCATTACACTGAATACACGGGATTTCCATGTTACACTGTAACCGATTAGTTCTGAGGAGTTGTGAAAATGACAAATAAGTAGAATTTCGACATACCATCAAGCCTAATTCTTTACAACGATCACAATAGCTCATCTTCTCTCCATTCTCTTTCGGGGTAGATTCAGATTGAGAAATCAAACCTTGGCGTCTTAATGAAGGCCATCGCATGCAATCTGAGAGCGCATCTTCCACACGTAAATCTTCTTGAGATGCCTTTCGTAATGTCATCTCAATATCTTCACGATTGGCCTCCAAATCAGGACATTCTATGTAGCGTGAGATGGACGACACCGATGAGTTCGGCCTCGCCTCTACCTCTTCATCTTGATTGAGGATTACGTCGAATTGTTCAATGCCTTTGCCAATCGCATAGCCTGTGCTATCTATCTCGTTTTGCATGCCATTATTAGCGCCTAGAGCTTTTAGTTGTAGATCGTGATTGACTAGGCAAGCAGTTACTTACATGGTTCCAACTGTCCGAGGAGGGAGAGATCCCAGTCCAATCCCTGAAAGATTTCTGGCAAAGTGTCCGCGCAAGATGACACTAGCTCTTCCCTTATTGAAGACTGCGAAGGTAGGGTTTTTTTCCGTTGTATATTCCGCCCACTCCTCCAGTTATTTATCTTGTTTTGTACTTGTGAAAAAGTGAGGAGTTTATGTTGATCTGCGAAGTCTTGCTTCTGTTGCTTCGTGGGCTTTGGATTGCTAGTAATCCACTTCTCGAAATCGCGATTTTCTTCATCAGTCCAGTCACGTCTGCGTGAAACTGGAGTGTCTCGAGGTTTTGGGGGAGCAAGCCTTGGCTCCGACAACTATTTCTCAGCAATCAGTATTTACCCCGCATATTTGAGAGGTTGGTGGTTCGCTTACAATATTTGTGGGGTTTTGGCTTGTAAATAATTCCAAGTCTGTAGGGTGGTTCAATTCATTGGCATTTGAAGTAAGAGGGCAGTGGACGTATTCCCGGTGGTCATCTTGGAGCTGCTTGCATATTGGGCAATCTAGAGACGGACTTTCCAAGCAAAGAGAGCAGAGCTGGAAACAAAACGGGCAGTCCATGGCCCGCTCAATAGACCAAGCAGTTGATGTATTAGATCCAGCATCGTGAGATGTAAAGGTAGCGTTCTGCTGTGAATTATAGAAGGCCCAGAAAAGGTTGGGCAGCCGCCAGCCTCGTTCTAATCAGGCCGACATTGAGGCATCATGATCAATTGATTTGTTATCAATCTCTCAACGCCACAGAGATTTGATTTGTCCTCAAAATGGCCGACGCCGGACGAGCTGAAAACCCCCCGAAACTTACAGGTGTGTTTAGAGCGACCGGTAATATCGCATCACGAGGTCTGCCACCTAATCTTCGTGGTCCCTAACCCAAACAACAATTTCTACTAAACAAATGCGTCCGATGGAAACACTGTACACGCTACTTCAAAGTGGAAGTATTGTTGCAATGTTGTGGGTCATCGTCAGAATATGCTTGAGAGATCACTGAGCTATGTTTGCCTTTTATTTCAATCCTTGTCCCCCATTATTCATTTTGCGCTACGTTATATCATACTTACTTCTTGGAGTTCTCATAAACACCATAGATCTCCCGCTGAAACTTCCCATGCAACTCCATGATAGAAGGAGTCATTGGGGGCATCACTTGAGTCCCGGCAACCCCACACAACCCCGCTTTCCTGTCAATAAACTATCAATTTTATTAGCAATGCACAGCAATGCCTCGATCGGGAGTACAACTTACCCATGGCATGCACGGCATGCCTGCCCAAATGATGGTATTCTTGTTCATCCATCCTTCCACGTCTTCAACCAAGAGGCCAGCAAAAGACCAGTTCTTTTTGACCGATGTTGGTACAGTTACACTAAGAATGGGTCCAATTCCCGGAACTAGAAGAAGATCATTCAGAGCCTTCTTGCATGCTCCGTTGAGTTGTGGTTTGAAGAGTTCCACGTATGATGCTGGTGTGAGGAGAATGGGGACTTCTTTCAGTACAGCTTGCAAGAAAACCAGGTACGAATCTGTACTTCCATAAATTCCCGACCCTCCAAGACAATCCTGATCACCAATTTAGTATCGCAAACATATACTTCGAAACTCTCACTTACTGTAGCTCCATAAACCATATCAGCTTCCCCAGTATCAACCGCCTTTGAATTCTTATCAATGACACTGATACTCGCTAGTCTCCCATCCATATGAACATGCTTCTTTGGCCAGAAAGTAAGATCTTTGATCCCGAGAGGCGCAAAAATGTTCTCAATCATGTAAGTCTCCAGCGTCTCGCCAGTCTTCCTCTCGATCATTTTTCCCACCCAATCCATGCTACTTCCATAGAACCATGAAGTCCCGGGCTGGAATATAAGTGGTACTGCTGCTTTCTCAGGGACGGTTGCACCACTCCAAGGCTCTTCTCCACGACTTGCACGCCATTTTAGGAGATTGGGATTCATCTGGTCATAGGTGTGTCCGGATGTGTGAGTAAGAAGTTGGCTATCCAATGTTAGAATCATCAATCTTCTAGAAATAGGAATATACTGACCGAAGTGTAACAGGACCCGCTTTTGGCTCGAGAACCGCTTCATTCTTGGAATCATCGAAGCCAGTAATCACACCAAACTTTCCAACTTCGGGTAGTATTGGCGCAACATCAGCATCTAGTTCCAGTAGACCTTTCTCAACACACTGCATAGCACAAACTGCAGTGAGGAGCTTCGTACAAGATGCCACTCCGAGTATGGAATCTTGCTGCATGGGCTTTTTCGTGCTCAAAGACTGCACACCAATCGTTTTGGTATATCTGAACGATCCTGCATCCGAGTTAGCTCCGTTCCTTCAATCTGTTTGGTTTGAAAAATACCATCTCTGTTTGTGGCAGCAAGCGAGACGCCGGGAAGTAAACCCGACTCATAAGCTGCTTGGTATGAATCCTCGAAAGATGTCATTTTTGGGATATATTCCGTTTGTTTTATCAGGAGATCACCTTTAATGCCGACGGGCAGATGGATACATATATATGTTTGTTGCTTGGCCTTTTTCCGAGTAGTTCCCTAGTGGCCCGAACATCGTCGGTCGTAAACAACTTCGGGTGTCAGCTGCAGTGGGGTCCTGACCCACTTTCGTCGTCGATTCCGATGCATCTCGACATGTCAGAAGATTGTCAGACCAAAGTTGATTTGAAGGTTAACTGCGGGGTCAAGTACCGGTCTTGAGCTAGTCACTTAGTGGTTGACGTACACAAGTGGGGTGTGTATCTTGAATATGAACCAGATCGCAAACGTGAGGAGAACCCAAATAGACCTTTTCATGCTGTTCAGAATTCTGCTTTCTTGTACTTATCTCTTGCGCGTCTGGAAAGTTTGGAGACGAGTTGCTAATTCGAACTTTAAGCTCATATTTAAATTACAAAATGATCTTTGGTCCTCAATAGGACTGCATCTACAAATGCATGGTAATACTTCAGAGTACTAGCTAGTGAGTCCCGTGAGTTTAACTGTTAGATTATGTTGTTCAAGAATATTTAGAGTACTCAAGTTGATACGGCGTCCCGAATGTACCAAACTCCAATAACGACCAAATTGCAAATCGCAAATCGTAAAATGCAAAAATAGCGAAAATACTAGGGAACTCAAAGCCTTGACTCAAATAGGCCTAATTCTACTATCTCTACCACTACATCTACTCTCTTCTCCTCGCACTCTCGCTCCTTCTCCCTTCGCTTTTTTATATAAGTTAGAAGAGGAAAACAGAAGCAGGCTCCCGGTGGACACGGGAAGTGGCACCATTACTTCAAATGACCAGAATACCAGCACCTAACGCAGACAAGATAAAACCTCGAACGCGTTAGTACAATGCAAAATTAGAGTCTTGCCTATCGAATTATACTTTTGTTGTATTTTTGCGACTATTTATTGTCAAGCTATTTCGTTGTGATCGCAAATTATGGTGCCACGTTCAGTATCCACCGGGAGACAGGTCAGAGCAGGGAAATATGTTTGCTTCTCACTTAAATTACAGCTCTTTTCTAAAAAGGCTAGAAGGTTATATTATAACGTAGCAATTAAATGTTTGTTAATCTCCCAACCTCCTCTGACCTCCCTTTTTTCTTCTTATCCATCTTCCATCTTCTTATTCTTACACGAAATACTTATTACGACAGTAAGGACTAAAAATTATTCAACTGTTTCTTCTCCTGCATTGTTTATTTACCCCCTCTTCTAATAATCTATCCCCCTCTTTCTTCTTGCTATTATGACTATTTATAACAGAGGCAGGATATAGAAGAGGGGTAAGAGAGAAGGAGAGCAAAAGAGAAGAGTAGGAAATTATAGGCTCTCCGCCTAGTTTCCAAGAAGTAGAGAATAGATAGAATAATTTTTATATATATGCCTTAAAAAGTGACTTTTCCGATTTGGGATTTGCGATTTAGTTGTTATTGGAGTTTGGTACATTTGGGATGCCGTAGTTGAGTGACTAAAGTTCGAGAGATCTTAAAAATATGAAGTATAAGTACTTCTTCGAGTAAAATTTAACTGATTTCGTCCTTCGAATTAAAGAAATAAATTAAATTAGCTGAATAACAAAGAGTAAGGCGAACTGAGGGTAGACCTAGACAGAAATTGTAATGTTGATTGGTGAATAAAGCATACCAGAGCCAAGAATAATCCTCTCCGTTTCTCACCAGCAAGTTCTACTACTTGATTCGAATTTTTGCTACATCAACCAGTTCTTTTTTTGTTTGATAAGACATGGAAAAAATATATTTGTTCACATTAGGGCGGAATTCAATGAGAATAAGCCATGGTTAAGCCACGAGTAAGCCGCGAGTAAGCTGGAAGTAACCCAGAAACCTCATTCTACCACCCCTTGCACTCAATTTTGCCCACATAGTACCCGAAGAAATTAGACGCAAACGAGTTTTGCTTAACGCTTCTATAACTTGGGATGTAAACTTTCCGGTCGGTACCTTGTTCACACTTATCTGCCCTCTAGGAGAACAAAAATCGAGTTTGCGGTCCTTTGTCCAATTTGAAGAAAAACAACCGCCAATCAAGTCATAAATTATGACTTCACAACGAATAAACCCACAACACTGGGACCTTAATACCTCAAACCCTTCTACATAGTTCACCTCAATACCATACTCCTCCAAAACTGGGAGACACCAAATAAATTGCTCATCTGAATAATCCCGACTCTTATGTCTAAAAATATCTTGCATGTGCCGCTGACATCGTTATATATTTCTCTTGGCATGGAGGCGGGGTACCACGAAGGATCGGAGGATGGGGATTGAAACTTAAAACAATCTTGGATGGGGGCGGAGAACATCGTGGTTCATGAGTAATGAAAGCTGGAATCTGCAGTCTGGGACTTCAAACATGATGAATTTTGTTTTGCCTGAAGATATCTCGGTGAGTAGTTGGATGGGGATTGCGATGGGATTTTGGAGGGGAATTTGAGGAGTTGTCCACGATACGACTCGTGATCTGAAGGGGGGTGTTTGGGAGTCGTGGTTCGTGATGTTGGAGAGTGATTGGGAAGCTGACAAGATTGACGGTGGAAGAATGAGGACATCGCGAATCAATAACGTGATCACTGACCAACACCATCAAGTTCAGTTGCAAGTACGTAGCTCCGTAGTCAAAAATGAGCCTAGGGAGAGGTATTAACAGATAATCCGTAACGATGGGAGATGCGAGGGGTCGATAAAAACAAAAAGCAACCAACATCAAGCCTCTACACGTCAAACCCCCTCATCAAATGAACAAAAACAAAAAATCAATATACAACAAACTCGAAAATCTGCCGATTCACAAAAAATAAAGTTCAGTATCCCCATCACACAAGACACAACATAAAACCAAACCTCTGGGTGGCACAACTTGCTGCGTTGTCCCTACACAAATGCCTCGAACGCCCTCTCCAATTCCCCGAACCTTCAATTTTCCTTCTCAGATGACGAACAGCAGGAAGAAGTAATACATACCTCAACAAACTTGCCATACACGTGGCCAACCAGGCTCCTTTTACGAACTGTTTCGTTTCGAGTTGTCTTATCTTGATGGCGAGCGGGCAGAGGAGTACCGCTGCTTCTTCCGACACTTTGGTACCTGCACCTATACCCGCGCGCTGACAGGTGAGATGTGAGATGTGAGATGTGAAATGCAGCTAGGAAAAGACCTCACCAAATCATCTGCAGTGTGCTGCAGGCCGATAGGGGAATTATTTTTGATTGATAAAAATAAAAATGGTGTCAGATAGAGAAGCTAGTTAGAAAGGCCGAATTAACGATCTTCTCTTTGGGAGAGTCTAGAGGAACACTTTCTAGTTGTTTTCCAAGCGAGGCGATGAGAGCAAACATCCAGTCCAACAATTCCCTTCCATTGAGTGGAAGTGCATTGAGGCGTGAGTTGAGGCGTGAAGGATGGCAAAGGATTCCGGAGAAAGCGAGCCAAGGTAAACAAGTGGAAAGAGGGGTCTCTGAATGGTGGATTCGGGGTAAAAATGGGGCTGGTCCACTGGTCGGGGAATTTCCATCTGTTCGTCATCTCGCACTTTTCTACTTGACCAGCTTGTCAACAACCTCAATCTGCGCTGTGCTCTTCGCACCCGGACCGAAAACAAATCATTTCGTAAAGAATCACTCAATAGCGTGGCGATACTTACGGTTGTTATTATCACACATGGAGGACCTAATTTCTCGCGGATTTGGTCAAAGTACCTTGGTACTTGTTTGAGCCTTCTTGTTCCTCCTCTTCCATCTCGCGTATTTACACACAATGCTGGAGTTTATTTCTAAATCCCGATCCTGAATCGAACATTCTCTTGGAAGTTCTGATCTTAGTGAATCTATTCCCATCCAGGTACTCTCCACCAAAACAAGGTAGTCTACTCGGCAAGGAAAATCACCCGGATCGCCGCAAATGAGTTGTAATCAAAAAAAAAGACGTCCCTGCACGAACTATCTTGGGACAGTCATCTCATCTTCAGACATAGAGACTTGCCCAAAGCATCTAGACAGGAAAGAAAGCACCAATCGTACGCCCTCCATCACGCCAGAGCTGGACAGCCCTGCCGCCAATCAGGCATGGCTTACCCCTGAAGGCCCGCTGTCAGTGGGCTGAATTGGTCATTCTTGGCAGGCACTGTACCTGAATTTGAGGCGAGAGCGAAAGGGGGGATGGGTGTGATGTTTCAAAAACAGCAGCACATCCAGAGCATGCGGGAGCAGGCAAGTCACATTCGTTACACCCTGTAAGAATAGACTCTCTCGTCACCGCATCAATGTGATAGGACAAACTTCTTCGTCTACTCGTTTGTACACCTTGCTTGTGCAAATCAACTGCAGGGACAAGGAAAAGAGTAGCGTACCGTACCTCGCCAGCAGGCCCCAAATAAAATTGTACAGGAGTAAGCAAGTCTTGACGAGTTTGTCTAGACGCACGTTGGTGAATATGACAACCCAGCCCTTCATTAGGTGCAAGATGAGTGGAGGAGCCATACGCCGGTCAGGCACTCGTACATTGTAAGCGAAAGTGATATAGGATGCTCCTCCCTGCTCTTCCTTCCGCTCCTCTTCCCTCACCCATCTTTCGAAGTACTTTATCTTCATCTACGCTCCTTTTCTTGACTGTGTCAACATTCGCTCCTTTGCAAGGTCGCGCCGGTACTCTCAATCATTCACACTCTTTTTTGCCCATCAACTCACAGTCTTTTCGACCCCGTTGCCCATTTTCCCAGTTCAAACTGTCAATTCTTCGCTGTCAAGACCAACACACACTCATTCATTGATTGAATACTATTTACACTTGCTAGCAAATTACTCCATATCAAAAAATTCCCAGTACTTTTATCGATAAAAGTCGTACAATCTTACCAAAACATATACGATTATGCGCTCCTCCACAGTATCTACACTCGCCTTTTTGGCTACGTCCTTGCTGGTTAAGGATGTTATCGCTGGCCGTTTCGATGTGCGCAAGAGACAACAAAACTTTGTCATCCAAGTCGAGGAAGAGGTCGTCGGTAAGCTACTTAGCGATGCACAACACAATTGTCCCTGCATGCTAATGTCTTCCAGTTTCAAAGGGACCAGATGGCAAATATACCACTGGAAAGCCAATTGCTGTAAAGACCGTTACAGTTCCAGCTTCGGCCCCAACTCCTGTCGTCGAGTCGCCTAAGAAGGATGACCCTCCTGTGGTCGTCGTTTCCAGCTCGCCACCTGTCAAGGCCGTCGAACAACCAACTCAAAAGCCTGAAGCAGCAAAGCCATCATCCACCTCCGCTGCCCCCGAGGCACCCAAGCCAACCACTACCGCCCCCAAGCAAGAGGCCCCCAAACCAACAATCGAGGCTCCAAAGCCAACAACCTTGGTAACATCCGCCGCTCCAGCCGCTCCATCCAACGATGTAACCGTCCAGGCTACAACTGGCGCAAAGCGTGGTGCCGCTTACAATGATGTTTCGCTCGTCAAGGCATTCGGTGGAAGCATCTCATGGGCCTACAACTGGG
Organism: Hymenoscyphus salicellus; assembly: GCA_001414355.1. NCBI lineage: Eukaryota > Fungi > Ascomycota > Leotiomycetes > Helotiales > Helotiaceae > Hymenoscyphus > Hymenoscyphus salicellus. The sequence goes on from LLCD01000904.1 coordinate 13,873, forward strand.
CTTCCGCCTCAGGAGGTACTCTTCCATCAGGTGTCGAATACGTCCCTATCCTCTGGGGCGACCAGCCAGACAAGACCAAGGATTGGACCTCCAACGTCGAGA
>LLCD01000905.1:0-13970 GCA_001414355.1 Hymenoscyphus salicellus
GTGTAGTAGTTGGTAGAGACAAGGAGGGAGGGAGGGAGGTGAGATTCCAGCTAGGTGCGGAGGAGTTGCGGGAGCCGTAGGTGAGGAGGGGGGTTTGAGTTGGAGTTAGAGATGTGGTTGAGGTTTGGTTTTTGGATGAGGAGGTGAGTGATGAGAGCGTGGTTGAGTTGGTCGACGATGGTCGGACGGTTGGATAGGACCTCAAGGTATTTCTCGACGAAGTTGGCTTAATGGTTGATGAACTAAAGCGCGATGTGGTTGGTGAAAGTTTCGAAGATGACTTTTGGGAGGAAGGACGCGACGGGCTATTGCTATTGTTGCCATCCAAGGTCCAAACTTTTGAGACGAGTCCTTTGGTTCGTGGCGTCAGGCGAAAGACACCGCTACATGTTTGAGAATCCGGTCCGGCACAAAATGTACAAAATCTGCTGTCTCTGCTTGGTTGTTAGTTCATGGATGATCAATGTATTCAAAGAAATATGCTCACCCATCGTCTTCAGTCTGCCTCACATGGTATAACACCCCAGATTTCGCATTCAAAAACTCAACTTCTGAATCCGTCGCCCCATTGAATATTGCTGACGAACTACAATTTAAAAGTACTTCAGAGAGTTGAATCTGAGGTGTCCATTCCACTATCGCCTTGTCTCCATCCACAAACTCGTAGTTGAACTTTCCAGGCACCGGATATAGAAATTTCAAAGGAGTCGACTGTGCCACAACAAATGAAGTCATAAATGGCAAGGAAAGCAACAACAGTTCTAATGAGAAAAACATGATGAAAGAAATAATGACGAGCTCGAGGTTCTGTTTCGAGGACAAACGAAAAAGGAAAGAGAAACAGAAGAGACCAAACAGAAGGAAGTGATCAAAACACTCTTGAAGGAAAAAAAATTACCCGACAACCGCAGACACACCAACTGTATATATGGAACACTTGTTCTTACTCACATTCAGGCATTCGTACCTGCGGCGGTGGCCAGCGGAGTGACGAACAGTGGCTGACGACGGAGGGAATCCTGAAGCTTGGTGTGAGGGACACAGTCAGCCCTGTTGCTAAATACTACTGCGCTTTTGGTGGTGTTCTCTAGCGCATGCGGTACTGATCAGAGCCGATGGGGCAGAGTTGACGCACACCTTACTACGCTGGGCATAATGCTTATGGGTGTTGGTCGTTTATGGGGGGCTGTGGCAGCCACCCGAGACTTGAAACTGTCTATTTCGAGGTTGGCAATCCTTTAAGTGGGATGCTGAATATATGACGATTGCTGTTCCCATCTCTACTTCGAGATTTTTAGAAGGAAAATTGCTGGAAACTGGTGTTATTGGAAAGTATTCATTGATGTTTTTTCTGTTGTCGACGAAGATTGCGACAGCCGAGAAGTCCACGAGCCCCTGGGGAAATTCGCCAGGGGCTGAGAGCTCCCCGTGACCGTCGGTGGGGACCCAGTCATTGCTCACTAGCCCTACTCGTACAGTTCAACCAACAAAAGCAACCAACATAACTATCATTGGTGGTAGGGATACGATCATTCTGTTCCTTTCAACAAAGGGTCCCTCTACAATGCTCCATTGTGTCTTCTTTCCACAATGGTGGAAGGCGAGAGAAGACTCGTACAGTCCAACCAACAAAATCCCAGCACCACCAATTGCTGCCGAAAGAACCCGTGATATTTGGATGCTATAAACAGGAGTTGCCAGGACCGGTTGGTCAAGTTGTAAAGGGTGTGACAATATAATCGTGTGCTGCTCGAGCTAGGTAACGTTTTCTTCTTCTTTGATATCACAGAACTTCTTCACACAATTTGTAGGGAATGGCATCGATGGAAGAAGATTCTTACCTAGTATCTCATAGTCAACACAGATATAAAATCGTACTCGTTTCAATACTGAAAATGGATAGTATATTAATCTCTTGAGTGGAGGAGACATATCTTTCCAAATTTACAAATGAGGCCAAAACCGAGTCCAGTCGGGAGTCTCATATGTAGCAGATGGCATATATCGAATACTGACTACAGCCTCCACCACGATAAAGAGTCTCGCAGCACAGAACGCAAAGCCGCATATGAAAACTAAAAACCCAATCACAACGTTAAAATACCAACTGCTTTTTCCGTCCATCCAACTCATCCAGAACTCATTCAGAGGGCGATATGCTTGGGCGACATAATTCAAGATTATCCAGAGACCTCCACAAAAACCGACATAAGTTGCCGAAGCTCGCCACATCCACTTCTCAAAGTCCGTTGGAAATGGATTGTTCCAAGCTGATGCATGGATACCGCCATATACAAAGCTTGCCATCCAGAGGACTATGCCAACAGTTAGGCCTCCTACGTTTCGAAGCAAGTCATTTGAAGGCCAGTTTTGAACCCGACGAACAAGCAACTCTTCTGGCTTCAGGTGAACGCATGTATCGTTCTCGTGACGGAACAATGTTTGGTCTTCAAATATCTTGGGATATTCAAAAATCGCGTTCTGTGCAAGTTCCCATCGGCATCGAGTAACGTGTGATGTGTTACTTTGCATTTGCTCGCTGCCCTTTACCTTTGGTCGTCTCTCAAAGAAAGCAGTATCAGCCACCTTCTCGACTTCTTTCGCTCGTAGCTCGTCTAAGCAGGATGCTGAGGAGGACAAACATCGAAAGGTCGGTCTATCACAGGTGGTAGCAGTGGAAACGGCCTCGATCTCAGCAGGTGGCTTGTCCGTTTCTTCCTCGTGTATCTGCAAGGAAACCTGATTCATCTCTGGAATTCTGGAATACCAATTAAGCGACGCAAATATTGTCTTAACTATGGTCTGAGAAACCTTCTTTTCAACCTCGCCGCTTACCTCGCTGCTCATATACATGTAAGCAAAAATGGGGTCTACCCAGTCGCCACTCATTATTAAAGGTTCATTCGGAAGCAAGGGCTTATTCCACCAAAGAATATACATGACAAAAACGCATGCTCTATTTTTCAACATAAGTTAGCAAACCATCTTATTTTCATGTATAATATTGGAAACTTACACATGTGCCATGGTGTTGACTTCTAGAAGCGATACTGGAAGCCCAACAATAACTCGACCCAGGGTTTGAAGCAATACCCAGGAAGCTTGAATCACGACCAGAGCTTTTGCCAGATCGTTCGCTTTGCTTTTGTCAAGAATATCTTTCTCCGAAACATCTGGTAACCTGTCACATTTTGCAAGCAATGCTACCCCACGGGCAGTCAATGTGAGACGTTGTGGACAAGCGACCGGCAGGAACTTTGGCCTTCCGCGCCCTTCTCGGATTTCAAATGCAAATCCCCCAGTGGAAGCGAAGAAGCTGTGGGTTTTTGTCCATTCGTGCTTTCTCTCCGAGAAGGTCACCGAGTTGTACAATGTTCTGGCAGCTGGGGGGTCCCTTGGCTGCTCGACAGAGGCTGCTTTTGAAGTTTTTCGTAGCGCCGGCGGGTTTTCTCCTTTAGACTCCTTGGAAAGTTTTGAAATTAGTCTTCCCAGCAACCTTGCCGATGCCCATTGGCGCCATGATGTGAATACAACGAGTTCAGGTGCGTATACTCCAGTAATGATCCATCTGGTATTGCAAAATAATATCTGGAGCCGGCTTGCGTTTTGCTGAGGGACGTTTAGATGCAGCGCCGACCAAACGCAGAGAACCAATGTCAGAAGACAGGAGAGGAGAAGTGAAGTTGTGCCTCTCACGTTAGGCTCTGAGACGTATCCGACGAAGGCTAAAGGAGACTGTGTCGTTCCGTTGGATGTATCGACTGGAGCCGCAATCGAGAATTTGGCAAGTGAAAAAAGGAATAAATTTGACATCACGCGAAACTTTTGCAGCAGCAATTTATATCATGTTGGCACGCTTTAAGAATGCCACTCTCTCCCCTTAACATGTATGAAAAGGAAGAGAGTGTAGCACGTTACACTGCTTTAATGGCGTATGTCGAGAGTTTCGCTAACTAATTGCAGAATCTGTGTTTATATATACAATCCAATGAGAAACCACCGATTCCACCAGGAAAATATTTAAAACCAACCTGCAAGCAGACGCCCGACCTGCCCCCCCTCGGGTACAGAAAGTGTTTTGATTGCATGATAAGCGAGGGTGGTCACGAAACATTTGTGGGTGTGGGTAGATCAAGGGAGTATTACCCCGCCTCGTAGCCTCACTTCATTCTTCCAAGCTTTTATTCACCACAGGCATATCATTTTAACCCCAGCTATCTATTGAGGAAGTCGCTCACACTTCACTTCGAGCTCTTCTGCATTCCGGACATGAAACGCTCATCACGAGAAAGAGTAGTTAATGCAAGAAAGTTTTCAGGCACAAATCGCGTCCCTGTGATGAAATCATCGGAGCACCCCGATCTGCCAAAGAAAGAGGCTCCATTGTTAGAATGGGAAAATCTGGGTATGTATAATGTGAAAAGTACAGCGCGCAGTTGAATGAGCTAATGTATTTTAGTTGAGTGGCAAAGGTAATAAAATCAAGAAATCAGCACCCAGAATTGTATTGAAGCCATGTTTTCAGAGACAACGAATACGTGTTAACTGGCTATCGGTATGTCACTAATTCTCTCAAGCAAGAACACAATTCTGATATTTATAACTTATACAGCCCAATTTCACATTCTGTATATTTTTCAACAAAAAGCATATTTCAAATGCACAACGAAACTAGTAAGTAGATAAGTTCTGGCGAGAGAGAGAATGAGAGTATCGTAATTCACTCGCTGATATTTCCAAAGTAAATATTTTGTCCCATCTTCTTGGTACATTTCTCTTCTTCGCTCTTCTCGTTTATTCAACTTCTGCTCTCGCCCATTATCGCAATGCCACAAATTCAGATGCACTCGCACTTGCAATCTTCTTTTCTGGTGTAGTAATATGTTTTACCTTCTCCACAGTGTAATGAGCCAAGTCTATTTTCTGAAAATATATCACCCCACTGATCACTTCGAAGATTCCACACATATTCAAATCACAGCAAAGAAGCCCACAAGCTGGGAAATCAGCTTGATCATTTGGGGATCGTTATTGTTATATGGGGATCCGCAATTCCAAGCGACTATTTTGGGTTCCATTGCGACCACAAATTGAAGTATTTCTATTGGACAACGGTAACCAACCCCAAGTAGAAACTTGAATCTAGCGACTAATATTCGCAGGCAACAGTAGCGGCACTTGGCTGCGGAATATTCACAATGCGGCCAGTTTTCCGTACGCCCGTGTATCGACCTTTCCGGTCTATGATGTATGGAATCCTTGGGCTATCCATCTTCATTCCGGCAATTCATGGGGTGATATTACATGGTTGGACAACACAAAATAAGCGCATGTCATTGACATACTTCATGGGGCTTGGAATACTGAACGGTACTGGTACTGCCATTTACGCTGCACGCGTCCCAGAGAGGTGGTACCCCCGTCGTTTTGACATATATGGCTCCAGCCATCAGATTATGCACGTTCTAGTGATATGCGGTGCACTTTCGCATACTGTTGGGCTTGTGAAGGCATTTCAATACTGGGAAAATTTACAAGAACTGGAAGGAGGGGCTTGTGCTTGATTATAAGGCAAGTGGCTGTATGGAATAATGAATACCTTGACATGGCTGACCATACTATGATCTTTAAGAGAAACGGTACATAAGGGGGGGAAATCAGAATTTAATTCAACATATATTTCGAAATTGATCTCGGTTATTTTGTAGAGTTACAGTGTTTTTCGTGTTCAAATTTCCGGAAGGAACTCCGGTAGTCTCATGGCTTGGTTCCAAGATCAATAAGCAAGCATCTGTTTCCTGCAATGCCGAGTCATGGTGGAGGCTTGGTAACTTCATTATGCTCCCTTTGGTGTTGCCAACGCTGGGTTGTCTATTGGTTCCAAAAAGCCACTGTCTCGGACCTTGAGAGCCTCGGGGAAAGCCTCGCGAAAACGACTTCAAAAGACAAAATCAGGCACAGTCAGTTCGTCTTAGCCTTCTGATTCTCTTTCTCGTTTTATTTCGACCCTAAAATGGAATTCATCCTTCAGATTGAAAGTTCCGCCTCCCTTTGCCTTGTTCAGCTGCAATTCTAACTTCGTAAAAGCAGCAACCTCCTTGCCTCATGTCTCCTGGCAAACGATATTTTGGACGCTGGTACCACTAGCTATAAATTCTATGTCACAGCCAGGTGGTCGTGTGTGTGGTTTGCCGAGTCGTTATCGGACTTACCTTCGATGCTAGCCTTTCGTGTGCCTTGGAGACTCACTCTCGATTTTGATGTGGATCATCATCTTGACTATCTTTCGGAGACTATCATTTACAGAGTCTCTGAGAACTTCACTGCACCGTCGTTTCAATGAGAGCGAATCCAGGAGGATGTTGGCCTCCAATGAGTTCGAAACAGAAGGAATTCAAATACTAGAGAGATTGACTTGGCTACGATGGCCGTGGTTCGTGTTTGGCACGCTGCCTCCAGCTATCAAGTTCTTCTCCATGCGCGGCGTGGGTTGCGCTCCGGTATGAGGAGCATTGTTTCTGACTTCGTGGTTTCTTAACGAGTTTCTCATAATTTTCGCCACCTTCAATCAAGACAAGTTCGCCATATCGTAGTCAGGAGGTATATCTTGGCCTGGGTATGAATATTTGACGAGAACCTTGACCTACAAACGCGTCGAAAGATATCTCAGTTCAGCCAATGTTATCCTCGCGGCCTCAGCATTGAACGTCCACATTGTTATGATCAACGGTGTGTTCTGAGTAGTCTCGTGAGAAACAAGCGCATTTCCACTGGCTCATATGGGATACCGTTATTCTTCTCGCGGTACGACTCCTTCAGATGAAATACTGTCAAGTTCCAGCGTCCACTCCTGCACCACATCAGACTCGCTTCCAAGTCCTACGCCTTCTGTACACACCCCAGTAGTGTGGGGAAACACCTGCGGTTTCAGCTCCAGTATTGATATTGCCCTTATTGGGGAAACGATTCCACTCACTCAAATTATTCACTATTCTAATGTAAACGTTAATGCTCCCTCTTCCGCCGCTTGGGGGGCAATCTCCCCCAAATCTCCCACATATAACAGCCACAGTCCTACTACTTCCCCTTGGCTGTCAGCCGTACAAAGTCCCCCCAACACGCCTACCCTTATCCCCATCCCCGATTCTTTCGAAAGGGCTAACCCAGAGCCTTATGTTCTGAAGAGCTAGCCACTCTCTCGCTCTTTTCCGAATGGAGATCACCGCCCTCAACGGAAACTTATACGGTACCCAATCACACGCTCTTCGTCACGATGATCATGTTTGTTGAATTGTTCATTTTGCGTTTTGTCTTTCAAGTCCGAACTATTAGTCTTGCTGTCATAATGTAAAGCTTACTTCACCTGATTCTCGCTAATTCTGCCGTCAACGCCGCTTTGTTTAGACAATTTTCATAACGCAAGTCTACGTCTTTATCGTCTCCTCTACGGGTGTGCATCTTACATTACTGTTATTGAATCGGGTCTGCGTGGTATATTCTATTCTTGGAAGGAATCTTTTAGTCATGTCCCGGGACCACAATGGGGATCTAAAAGTCGATTACGGTGGCTGTTTGGCACCTGTGTTTTTTCTTAGTGCAATTTTTGCGACTTTGGTGTGGTATCGTTATGTTTTTGGTACTTCTGGTACCTCCGTTCCAGTTTGGACTGGCATGTTTGGGTAGTTTTGATGACATTTTCCTTTGTCCTCTTCATCAACTAACCTGTATCTCGCTAATTTTCGTTTTAATGTACTCAAATTATGACTCTTGTAGGGTGTTTTTTTTTTTGACTCTCACCCGATTATGTTCAGTAAAACAGTTCGAAGGTGAGTCCGGATAGCTTACTAGTTACCACTTTTTCGAGGTGACTCTTTTTGGCACACAATTTCGGTGGAATACTCAAACATAAGGATATTTCAACTACTGATTGGGTATTTTGCGCATTTCTCAGTAATCTATGCTATACAACATGTCGGAGTTGCTTAGATGTTTGGCTCCTGACTCAGAAAGTGTTAACAAAGACTCATTGGATTCCAATGATCGGAGACCCAAATTTGGTTATAAGACAAGGAGACGTGAACTTCCCCCAGCCCAACACTGGTTTCGATCACGCGTGCAAAATCAACATCTTGCCAAATATCTCTGTTAACTATCTGCTTTTTAAAGCCAAAATGAGATTCTCTAGCTCAGCCATTCTTACCATATTAACAACTAGAATCCTCTGCGTCACAGGAAAGAAAAGCCCAACTCCACCGTTAAATACTGTTGGCTATCAACCAACTCATGTTCCAACAACTGGGGAAATTGCACTCAGTACTGCCCATGCAAAGAGAAGCTAATTGTTTTGTAGAGAGAATGACTGCAAGGGTGATCACATCTGCTTCTCAAGCGACGTTGGGAGTTTCAACTTCGAGAAGTCTGATGGCGATAAAAAGGGTTTCTTCAACGATGGTAGTCGAGTATTGAGCTGCTCTTCAGGTTCCGATTAATATCGTTGAAAAAGAGAAAGTTGGATCATGTTCTCTAGCGATGAAATTGGAATACTGGCCGGATGGGATCCGAAGACTAGGTGGAATTGGTAAGAAGAAGGGAATCAGCTTGAATCTTCGACACAAGCCTTGACTGGAAATGTTGAAGTGACTTATTCCAATAACAACACCCCAACCCTGGACATGAACTGTGAAGAATAATATGCTACAATGTCCATCCACTTAAGTTTCAAATATTCCTGAAACGTTTTACAAACCCCTACAATTACCGGTGTTGTAGAAGCTACACTGCGAGCTTCAGCAGAACAAGAATGAGAAAATTGTCAAAGATCCTCTCATTCAAACTGATATCCATGAAAAGTAATACATTAATGGCTAAAAGTTTCTCCCAAAATCAAAAAACTCACGAAAGGTAGTTTGAGACGTAGTTCCCGCATCACTCGCAAGCGGGGACATTTTGGGTGCTTCAAACATCATGGAGATACATGTGCATGCCGAAACTTTCTTGCAGTGCTGTTTCTGACCTGAAACCAACTGCCTCGAATGCATATTTTCAAAAGTCCACTTATTGCATGGAAAAGCTAGTCATTTGCAACCCCTACTTTTTGGCAATGACCTCCATTTCCGTGTTCTTCTATTGCGGTGTCGGGTTTTATTTCTCCTCTGAAACTCGGTAGAAGCGGGGGTTTTTGTGCCCCTTCGTCAGGGATATATGTTTGGGTAAAGAGAGGTTGACCTGATAGTGACTCCAAAGCGTTTGCCCGTGGCGATTTTTAAAGTGAATAGAAACGCGCCCCCCATTAAGGGAAAGAAATTTGTTATTGAGTATTTGTTTGGTTGACTTCAAAAATAACCTCGAAATATTTCGAAGTGTTGGCATTGCGGAGAGTTTGGCACTTAACTCAGAACTTGTTATGCAAGAGTCACTGGGACCTTCATATCCATTATAAGAGGCTTGCTACTGGCAGCCTTCCAGCGAGGTCAAATGGACAGAGGAAGACTTGGTTGAGGGTCTGCGAATGGCTGAAAAGCCTGGAAATTGCGAGACACGTGAAAACGACTTGGACGTTTGCTGTAAGTATACCTTGAGCCATATCTTCGCGATCAGGCATCTTGACTTTGACAAGTAGTAGTCCTATCTTAGGAAGATGTAGAAGGAGAGGGAATTCGCAATAGAAACGAGACAGAGCTCAAAAGAGAAAGACGACATTCAACCAACTAAGCTGGACTCCGAAAAGTTGTTGTAGTACGTAAGGCAATGAGCAAGTACTGCGTGAAATTTGATTACAAAAATGTAGAAAAATAGGAGATGGGTCCAAGTATAATGAGCGCAAGTTGCCCCAATCCGTTTTTGCAAAATCAGGAAGAATTTGGTTTTGGGGCAAGACAACCCGTCCAGGTACTGGGTAGATTGACATGAACTGACTTAGTCCCAGAATTCAAGATCGCTACTCCCCTTTGGATCCAAAACGCGCTACCACATAGATGTTGTCAAGAGGGAAGGAGCGACCTGTTCCATACATCACGAGGTGTCAGTCAGAATCCCGTCTCGCGCTCCTTCCCCCTGACCTGGGCCCATGCCACATTATGATAAAAGTAAGGGGGAAGTTATACTGTCAAAATTGAATCACGGGGGATGACGCTTTAGCAACCTCCAAGCGAGAACAATCTTGCATGCTGAGGGTCAGAAGTCCAAGTTCAAGGTTCAAATTTTGAGAAAATTAACCCCACGCATAACACCCAAGCAAGGGCTATGCAAGAAAATCCATGGTTAAGGAAAGGAAAGACAGACAAGTCAATGTCCAAGTTAAGAGCCAGTAAGGTGAACGCAATTGCCTTCAAAGCCAATAGTATTGTATTTGGTAGCAGAAAAGTTATCAGACTAAACACAAAATAAGGTAAAGAGATTATAGAGTCGGAATGGTCTCATTCTCAATGGGTAAGATTCCCGCACATTGCTCTCCGGTACATAAACCTCTGTGGGGGGAAAGCCAAGGAAGGCTTGGTTGAGGTCAACTCTAACAAGAGACCTAGGTGGTACGAGGTCGAGGTGTCGCGGTTATGCTGTAAAGAGGGAAGGAACGACCACAAGCATCTCGTCATGATTGTGGGCGTGTCAGGGTAGGTTGAGCGGAAGTTTGAGGGTCGAGAGCGATTTGAGGTCGACGTGGAAGGAGTGATCTTAAGTCTCGTCCTTCTCGTCGTCGCTCCTGCCCATCAGGAAAGAACAACCACAACCACAACCCTAACCTAGCGCCCCAGCTCAAAATCTTCAAAACTCTCCCAGCCCTCTCTTCTCTTCTTTTTTTCAAACAACAATCTTCTCCATTATCCCTGCCCTGTCACCCTGGGAGCTGGGGCGAAGCAAGCTCACGATCACTAAACACCCTGAAGGGAGGGCAAAGTTAACACTGTTGAAAAAACCACCCGTGTGTGGTTCGCAATGTGTTGTGTGCACACGTTGAGAGCAACAGTCTTTCTCCTTGTAATCACTCCTGATCGATTAGCACTGTGGCGCATGGTTAGTGGTTTTCCAATATAAAGGGGTTGATGGCGGGTTTGGAGACTCGATTTTTCTTGACCGATCTTGTTTGCTGGCTACCTAGCGAATCCTACCTATTCGAGCGACGAGAGGCGGAGAGAGAAGGACGTCCCTGGTGACTTTGATATCCTTTCCTGCTGTGCTTTCGACAGTCATGGAGCTTCAGCTGACGGTTCTTCTGGCAGATGTCTGCGAGACGATACGAGGCTCTACCCAGCTGCAGCCCACCTCCATAACCCACCTTCCGCCCTCTCCATATGTTCTGGACCCTGACGGTTGATTTACATTAGGTGATGCTGTTGGTGTTTTGTTCCGATTTGTGTGGTTGTTGTTGATGCTTTACCTACCCTAACCTTACCTCGTTACGAGTTAGCTCTAGGGCAGCTGTCTCATCCCCGCAATCCTGACCGAGGGGTTGGTCAAGTCTACAGCTATTCAACCCAGTAACAACATCCAATGCCTCCCATACCACCTTCTCCCACTCCTCGAATTGTCATATATTATCAGACTCAACACAACCCTGACGGATCCTCATGCTCCATCCTCCCAATTCTGACTGAGCCAAATATCGCTGTCACTCATGTCAATGTAGCTGCCATACACCTGAACGACCCGCCTGGAAATATAACTTTGGTAGGTCACTACCTATCCTGTTCCTCGAGAGAAAGCCGGTGCTAATAAATCCGCAGAATGATCATGTCCCCCACGACCCGCGATATGTCACTCTTTGGGCTGAGCTTCGAGTCCTCCAGGCTTCTGGAATCAAAGTTCTAGGAATGTTAGGCGGCGCAGCAAAGGGCTCCTTCACGCGACTCGACCTCGACGAAACCACATTTGAATCATACTATTGTCCTCTGCGAGATCTGGTACGAGAACGCGGGCTCGATGGGTTGGATTTGGACGTGGAAGAACCAATGTCTCTGGCCGGCATTCTACGTCTGATTGACCGCCTGAAAGCTGACTTCGGAGATGATTTCATCATTACACTGGCGCCCGTAGCTGCGGCACTCATGTCTGATGATCCAAGACACAACTTGAGCGGATTTAGCTACGAGGCGTTGGAGGTAATGCGGGGGAAACAAATTGGCTTTTATAACACGCAATTTTACTGCGGTTGGGGCGACTTGAGCAAAACCGATGGCTACGATTTTATGATCGCAAGAGGATACCCAGCCGACAAGATTGTTATAGGCATGGTCACAAATCCTGGAAATGGGAGTGGATGGGTACCATTCGAGGTGCTACAAGAAGTCTTGATAACCTTGAAATCAAGATACCCTGGGTTCGGCGGGGTAATGGGATGGGAATATTTTAACTCCTTACCAGGCGATTGTCCCAAACCATGGGAATGGGCGGCTTTCATGACCAAAAATGTTCGGAATGGCTTAACTTCCACGGTGGTTCCCAGGACTTCTGTCTCGATGACAAGTGCGACTGGCACACAGAGCACGCAAAACCCATTCCTGCTTCTGGACGAGACGAAGACGAAAGAAGAAGCACCCTTACCAAAAGAGTTTGAATACTACTCTGATGGAAGTCTTGAGGGATAGGGTACATCAGTCGTACTGTACGCTTCAAGATGAAAAAAACCAATCTGTGTTTCTTGATCAACCTATTCGCCCTCTTATCACTGCCATTTCAAATGCGTCGAGGTCTGGAAACCGTGCTCAATTTTGAGGATCAGAAAACCTAGAAGAGAATAGAAGTATCCAATTATTCTGCGCCCACTCTCACCAAGAGCTTTTTGCCATCGCTCTTTCGGGTATTGAATGCCTCGAGTCCCTTCAAAACTTCCTCTACGCCAGTCTCTCCTACCTGCTCATACTCCATGGGGTTCAACGCTCCGGATTCCAACAACTTCTCCAACTTCGGAATGAAGCTTTCCATGTCCTTATTCACGGAATCGGCCAAGTTATCTCCTGACTTGCCAATAAGACCTAGATGTATCATGTATACTTCGATATCCTTTTGGGCGGCCAGTGGTGTCCTAGGTTATCGTTAGTAGGTTTCTTACTGAACGTGGGTTTCACCTACCAATCATTGGTTGTCGCAAAATATTTCTGCTTCCCTTGAGTCCCTTTTTCGGCAAGTGCTTTCATACCAGTCACCCCGGCCATGGAACTGGCATCCAATATGCGAGTAAAATTTCCATTGGTGATGGAAGCGATCTGATTGAGTTGTTCTTCCTCGGGGATTTTGTAGCTCATAGTCGCATCGGCGCCCAGATTTTGGATTAGCTGTTAAGAATTATTAGTCTGGTCAGGTTGATATAATTATTGGAATGAGAGTAGTCACCTCGTTATTGGATGGTGAGCAGGATCCGAGAACCTTGTATCCACAGATTTTTGCGAGCTGTGGGTGAGTTAGATTTCTTTCTTGGAACTTCGTGTTTTTCTTCTTGGGGTACGACTCACCTGTACAGCAAATTGTCCAACCGCTCCTGTTGCTCCGAGTACGACAATCCATTTGGAGTTTTCATCCATCTTTCGTGTCTCGAGAGCGATCTTTGTCCCGCTGAAGAGACCGAGAGCAGCGGTCTATGAATTACTGTAAGCTTGCTCGCTGTGTATGCTGCAGGTTTCCTTACCAAGAGCCCAACACCGATAGTAGCAGCCTGTTCGCTGGTGATATTGCCAGGTTTCTTGAATGTGAGAGCTTCATCCATAAGGAACTGAGATTACATTAGCTTCCCAAAGCGCTTCCAAAAGAGCAAGGGCTTGAAGTTAAGGGAAGCAGCGAACCCACGTATTCTTGAAAAGTCCCACATTCTGGTGCACCAAGTCGGGTACAACTAAACACACCATCGCCTTTCTGAAATTTGCTCACGTCTTCTCCGACTGAGACGACGGTTCCTGAGGCGTCGCAGCCAAGGACTATTTGCCAGGAGTCTACTAGTAGTCCGTTAAGTTTGAAGTTTTCGCTGCCGGATGTGTGTTAGT